>JAMLFY010000003.1:27319856-27396621 GCA_030441495.1 Dalbergia oliveri
TTTTACTTGGAATTTTTACTGTCATTAGGAATTACCGAATTACCGTGGGTAAATATTATATAAAATTTGAGACCAAACAATCCTTAATCAAGGAATATAACGTTAGAAGAGAAGTTAGGAGCAATTCGTGCAAATATTGCAAACTCCAATTTGGACGTGAAAATGACAAAATGCCCCTTAGGCATTTCTTTACTCAGAAAATGAGGATTGTGGGCCCCACCCATCCTCAAGGGGATGTTTTGATGTTAATAAGGGATTGTTTGTGTTATGTGTGTTAATAGAGGAGAATATCCAAATTTTAGTTCTTACGCGTGAAATGACCAAAACGCCCTTACGGCGTTTTAATTCTATTGCGTGCCCACTTGAAGCCTGAACCTCACTAAATGTGTTAAAAGGTGTTTTTAAGCCATGATTAACCATTGGTTAAGCTTGGGTGGTCTCTGCAATTTTTAAGTAAAATGACCGTTTTGCCCTTTGCGGAAGTTTAAAATTTTGAGATTTTTGATTTGCTGAACGAAACCTAAGCAATATTAGGCTCAAATTAAAGCTTATTAAATTCTAATTACTAATCTAGAGTCAAAATTATTTATTTAGATTGATTAGAACCTAAAATTGCTTAAAACACCCAAATTGCTTAGTAATTCACTTAAACCCTTAACCAAATTCTCTAAATTGCATGAATACCTTGCACCTAAATAATACATGGAACACACAAAACCCTCTTCCATGAGGCTGTAATGCACGAAATAATTCACCATATCAAAACGATAATTATTAGAATTATTGCAAGATAATGCACTAAAACAAAATGCCAAAAATTCCCTAAACATGGCATAAAACATGCCTTAAACAAGAAATGATTTTCTCCCTTTGTTCCCCATGAAAAATCTGAAAATTATGCCTCCTCCTCTTGTCATACATGAGCTTGAAATCTCTATAAATATGCATACTTGAGGAGCCTTAGAAGCTTGCTCATAACTTACACAAATTCTAGTTTTAGGAGCACCAAAGCTCTCATTTCCTCCTCCTCTTGGCTGAATTCTTTCTTCAAGTTTTCAAGAATATTTTCTTTCATTTCACTCCAAGAAACCAAGTTCTCTTCCTTTCCTTCAAATCAGATTAGGTAGGGAGTTGTTTCTTAAATTTATTTTTATGCTTTGCTAAGTGTTGTTCTTGGTTCAAAATGATGATTTCATGGATTTCTCTAGTTTTTCCATTTGGTTTTCTTCTTCCTTTCTTCTACAATTTGGCCATATGGCCTAGGTGGGACTAAGATGATGGCTTGATGATGAGGACCTTGAAGGTGGGTTGTGAATCCATCAGAAGTTAGGCCTCTAAAGTTGAAGTTCCACTTGATGCAAAACTTTAAAGAATAATATTTTTATGATGTTTTTATGATCTTGAGTTTAGAATTTGAAAGATGTATTTCTCACTTTGTCTTGCTAAGATATATATATTGAATTTGTATTTCTATAAAGTCTTGAAGGAGCTCTAGTAGAAATAAAATGAACTTGCATCCATGTTTAAGTTTATGCCTTGCATAACCATGTTTACTTTCTATGTCATCACTAAATTCTCAAAGAATAAATGAACTGATTCAATGTTTAAATTTCCAAGCTTGCATTTCATGTTTATATTTCAAGTTGTCACTTAATCTCTAAAGATAATAAAAGGTTGCATCTCATATTTATTTTATGCTCTCACTTTATTTTATAATGGCTAAAAGTACGATGCACATGTTTATTTTATGTCATCACTTAAAGATCCTAGAGCTCAAAGACTTGTCAAAATATTACAAGCAAGAAATAGAACTTTAAAGCCCATTTCAATTTTCTAAGATTATTGGAGTTAAGAATTATCTAAGAAGTTTGAAATTTGAGCTTAAAAAGATGTAATAATAATTCTCCTCTCCCTCTACCGGTCCAGCTGGACTTACCGCCGTTTCCTTCTTAAGATTCTCTTCTCCCTCCACCGGCCCTTAACTACGCCTTTGCTTCTTGCATCATGTTTATATTTCAAGTTTTGCATCATGTTTAATTTTCAAGTCATCACCTTAAATCTTAAAGATAAAGAAATGGATTTGCATATCATGTTTATAATTCCAGTTATCACCTTATAATGCAAGATTAAATGAGGTTGCATAGCATGTTTATGATTCTAAGATATCACATAAATCTCTTAACTTAGACTTGCTCCTTTTATCTTAAGTGAGAATTTTAATTATGAAGATTCTTTCAAAAGAATTAGTTTCTAAAAGAGTTTTAAAGCTTTGCAAGGATCTATCCTAAACTAATATTTTATGTTCAATGATTTTATACAATTATATGAGGTTCATGATTGCTTCTAATCTGAGTTTATTACCAATGTATGATGATGATTTAATATGTTTAAAGTTGTGATTATTATGTTTATTGATGAGGGAACAATTATATGCAAGTTAAAAGAGAAACTAGCTATATAAAACAACGTAAAGCAAGATTTCTAGAACTCTAGATAATGAAATTTATGCAATCTGTCCAGAACCTTTAGTGGCCTTAAGAACCAGATTTTATTATGTTTAGATAAGGAAGAATGATTCATAATTGGGTTAGTAATTAATTTTGGCATTTAGGAAGATGGTACCAGAAAGGGTTAAAAACGCAACTTTTATATATTGAAACCTTAAAAATGACTTAGTCCTTGATGTTGCCCCATATAGTCTAATAATGTTCCTAAGGCTTATAATTAGTGGTAATGATGGTAATAAATCCCTTAGATGCATAATTAATTAGTTCAATAATTAAGGTTGCC
Source organism: Dalbergia oliveri (assembly GCA_030441495.1). Lineage (NCBI taxonomy): Eukaryota > Viridiplantae > Streptophyta > Magnoliopsida > Fabales > Fabaceae > Dalbergia > Dalbergia oliveri. Next base: position 27,322,647 of record JAMLFY010000003.1, read on the forward strand.
CAATTTAGAATTCCTGTTTAACAGTTTTGAAAGGATTTATGATGATGCCTCTTTGATGTTTTAAGTGATAAACTATAAAGTGAATTGATGCTTGTTAAGTATTTGATGCCATTGAATGATTCCCTGAGCTTGCATGTTATAGTTGCTTGTTGCAAACAATGAAAACTTATGCATGAAATAAAGACATATTCTATTACTTGGAAGAAAGTGTATTACTGTAAGAGTGCAATTTGGAAAGATTCTGGTAAGGAAGATTTGGTATTTAAGTTGTCCATTCGTGACCCACCTTTCCTGGAATTTCCCAGCATGATTACAGCGGTATATATTATTTCTGCATAAGACTATAAATGAGAAAATGTTATGATGATTATGAATGAAGAATTGTATTATGATATAACATGCAAAGACTTAAAGGTGACTCAAAATATATAGAAAATGATCCTTTGGACCCGTCAACTATAGGCGGTGAAAAGGTGATTCTTGCCCCTAGTCCGTTCTCTCAAAAGGGTAGAGACGGAATTTTTACTTATCAAAAGGGATAAGTATGTGCTGGTGACGACTAGCAAGGTATGAGCTCATAACCTAGATTACTCCCAAAAGGGTGGAGAGGGTGGCCCAGGAAAATGATGATGAAAGTAACTTTAAGTCACCTAAGAAACTAAGTAAATGCATTATGTGAATATGATGTTCTACTATGCATAGTATTTATGAGATGATGATGAGAAATATGATATTCTGCTATGCATAGTATTATGAAATGATGATGAGGAATATGATGTGATTTTATGCATAACTATGTTATTATATATGAAAGGAAAAGTTCATTATAAACATGACATGCTAAGTTTATGATGCATTATAAGACGCATGATTAAGTTTACGAACCTTTTGGAAGTATATTTTCAAAATAATAAATCAATCTTAGCATGCTCACTATTTCATAATAACCCGAGGTTCCTGGGGACGATGATGATGACACAATGCATCATGAGGTGAGTACCCTACTGAGATTCTTTTTAGAGTTCTCACTCCCTCTATTTTTCTTTCCATCTCGTCTTCAGAAAGATAAGGAAGCGTTTGAATCACATTGAGGCTGCATCAGGTCTTAACTTGAATCCTGAGTTTCACTCGTATATTTCAGATATCTATCCCTATCCCGGAGTGTTATTACTAGGTGCCATTAATGGATGTCCTTCCATCCATATATTATTTATGTTTTATTAGATTGCCTACACTTAGTCTTATTCTTTGGTAGGCAAAATATCTATATGATATGTAATTATGGATGCTGGATGATGGAGCCAATATATTGATGTGATGTTTGTAAATTCCTATGTGTCTTTTAAATTTTGCTAAATCATTCACGTTAAGCGCCCTCACGTTTTCAATTATGTTTAAAAAAAATGGCTCGTAATTTCACTAAGTATTTTCAAAGCATGATTAAGGAACTGAAGCAAGAGTAAGTCTAGTAATTAATCAGATACGCCTAGGTGTATTGGGTTAATTATTAGGGTGTTACATTTTGGTATCAGAGAGTTTGGTTTTATCTAGCTCTAGGATTGGACCTGCTATGCTTCTAAAGCATAATACGTTAGTAATGTCATGTGTAGATGTTTATCATTAGGATGAGCTTGAGGATTAGAAATACATGACTACTGGATGTTGAAAGTGCCATGGTAACTTGCTCACTTTGCATGGAATATTGGGCTTGATCACCTCAGTGTTGTTGTTTTGTGTGTATAGGGACCAATGGCACGACGACAACAGACTAGGAGCGCGGCACAAAATAACCAAGATAATGAGACCGCTGAAGCACTTCGCGACGTAGCAAGGACCATGAGAATGATGATGGAACGGATGGATCAGAACGTCAAGCTAATATAAATCAAGGACATGAAATTCCCGAACATGCTCGTTTTGGAATTTCGTAAGGCGAATCCACCCGTCTTCAAGGGGCCGAATCCTAATGTAGCAGATGAATGGATTCGGATATTGAGAAGGTCTTTGCTGGAGTTCCATGTTCCAGGAGAGAAGGTCACTTTTGCCACCCACATGCTTGAGGGTGATGCCCTTCTGGTGGATGGTGTTTGAAGACTTGGAGGCAACCGAAGTGGACATTGATTGGGAATTATTCAAGGTCCATTTTTACGAAGTACTTTCCTAGTCGGTAGAAATGCTAAGGACATTGAATTCATGCAACTTGTCCAGGGAATATGAATGTGGCTCAGGATACCCCCAGATTTGAGGAACTCATTAAGTTCTCAAGGATGTACCAAGGTAACCCTGATGAGTATTGGAAATGCATTAAATACGAGTCAGGGTTAAAGGAGAACTTAATGTGGCAGTTGCGCACTTGGAAATTAGGGATTTCTCTACCTTAGTCAACAAATGCCGCATCATTGAAGAAGGGTAGAGAAGCTGGGTACTTCAAAGTCTGAGAATATCATCAAAAAGCTGACACCTCAAGGTCAACACTCAAGAGGCAAAATCGACCTCCATTTCCACATCAATCAAGATCACAAGTGCCACAAAGGAACTTTCATCAAGGAAGACCGAACAACAACAACAACCGCTATAATAATCCAACAATCGCAACAACAACAATAATAACAATAAAGGGAAAGCACCACAAAGAGGTCCAGGAAGCACTCCACGACCCGTGCCATCCATGGAATGTCCCAAGTGCGGCAAGAATCATGGGAGCATGCCATGTCGAGCCGGAACAAACGTGTGCTACCGGTGTGGAAAACCAGGTCATTACTCCCAGAATGCACAGAAAGGAACCCGCCAACCCCCAATCCCAAGCCAGGAATACCAAGGAAGGGTATTCACCGTTAATGTTGAAGAAACGACAAAGTCACGAAATCTCGTGGAAGGTAAGTGTAATATGTATGGTAGAAACTTAATTGTACTGATGATTCTGCGCTTCCCATTCTTTTATCTCCCACTCGTGTGTTAAAACCCTTAACTTGCATATAACGAGCTTCCTTTTGACCTTATTGTTTCTACCCTGATTGGAAAACCCGTTAGGACTTGTAAATGTTGTTTAGATTGCCATTTTGTTATTGAGAATAGATCATTTGTTTTAGATCTCATTTGCTTACCCATGCAAGGTTTAGATGTGATTCTTGGCATGGATTGGCTTGAAGCCAACCGTGTACTGTTAACCTCTATGAGAAAACCATTACTTTTTCTGTCCCATTAGACCTAAGAAACCCATAAGTCTTTACATAACTGCGTGAGAATGGACTGTGTAAGGGTGAGAGTAAAGGTTATATTTTCCTAGCCGCTAGTGATGTAGACTTTGAGCAAAGTATCGATGAGATACCGATAGTAAGAAATTATCCCGAAGTATTTCCATGAGATACCAGAGTTTCCCCCAAGAGAGAGATAGAGTTTTCCATAGAATTGCTTCCTGTGTAGGTCCCATATCCATAGCCCCATACAGATGTCCCCATTAGAGTTGACCGAGTTGAAAGCTCAGTTGGAGGATTTATTGGAGAAAAAGTTTGTCAGACCTAGCGTCACCTTGGGGAGCCCCTGGTTGTTTGTGAAGAAAAAGGATGGAGTATGAGGATGTGTGTTGACTATAGGCAATTGAATAAAGTGACAAGTGAAGAACAAATACCCTTTGCCTAGGATAGATGACTTGATGGACCTAAGCTGGGGCAGTGTTTTCTAAGATTGATTTGAGGTCAGGTTACCACCAGAATTAGGGTGAGAGATGAAGATATACCAAAAACGGCTTTCGTACCCGATAGGCCATTTTGAGTTTGGAGGAATGTCCTTTGGATTAACCAATGCTTTGGCAATTTTTATGGATTACATGAATAGGATCTTTAGACCCATTATAATCAGCGTGGTTGTCATAGATGACATTCTCATTTACTCAAGACCCACGAGGACATGCATTGCCACCTAACTATAGTACTTAAATCCTGAAGGAAAAGAAACTATATGCCAAGCTTTCTAAGTGTGAATTCTTGTTGGATGAGGTGAAATTTTTAGGGCATGTAGTATCTAAGAAAGGAATTGCTGGAGATCCTAGTAAGGTGGAAACGGTTGTAAACTGGAAAGACCAACCACGGAAATGAAGTAAGGAGCTTCTTAGGTTTAGCTTGGTTATTACCGTCGGTTTATCAAGGGATTTTCCCAAATTTCCCTTCCTTTGACTAAGCTAACTAGGAAAAACACCTCTTTTTCATGGACCCCCGAGTGTGAAAAGAGCTTTCAAAGAGAAACACAAGCTAACCTCAACCCCGTTTTAGTGTTACCCGACCCATGTGCCTTTCGAAGTGTACTTGATGCTTCGAGGAAGGGTTTGGGTTGTGTACTGATGCAGGATAGGCAAGTGGTGGCTATGCATCAGGCAACTCAAGCCACATGAGGCAAATTACCCCACCCATGACCTTGAGTTAGCCGCGTCGTGTTTGCTCTAAAGATTTGGAGACACCATTTATATGGAGTAGGTTTGAGGTGTTTCTGATCACAAGAGTTTGAAATATCTCTTTGATCAAAGAGCTAAACATGAGGCAAAGAAGGTGGATGGAGTTTTTAAAAGATTATGATTTCGGGTTAAACTATCATCCAGGTAAAGCTAATGTTGTAGCTGATGCCCTAAGTAGGAAATCCTTACAAGTGTCCCGTTTGATGGTGAAAGAGATTGAGTTAATTGAGCAATTTAGAGACCTCAACCTAGGAATGACCTTGACCACTAAGGGCATAAGAGCTTGTCACCTTAGTGTGACAAGTGAATTCAAGGAAAGAATTGCTCAAGCCCAAAGGAAGATAGAATTTCAAGAGACCTTAGAGGAGGAAGAGCCCAGAATGAAAGGTTTTACCCAAGGGAATGATAGTTTATGGAGGTTTGAAGGTCGTATATGTGTACCTGCTAGTGGTGACCTCGAAAGGATATTTTGGAGGAAGCCCATAAGAGTCATTTCACCCTTCATCCTGTGCCACCAAGATGTATCAAGATTTGAAGAAGATGTTTGTGGTGAGGATGAAAGAAGGATGTGCACATGGGTGTAAGTGCTTGGTGTGTCAAAAGGTGAAGATTGAACACCAAAAACCTTTGGAATGTTGCAACTTCTGCAATCCGAATGGAAGCTGATAGTATCTCCATGGATTTTGTAATTGGACTACGAGGACCCAGCGAATCATGACGCCATTTGGGTAAAGTGGATCGGTTGATAAATCAGCCCACTTTTTACCTATTAAGGTGACTTATTCCTTGGATAGGTTAGCAATTATATATTCAGGAGATAGTAAGATTACATGAAGACCGTTAACATAATCTCTAGTTCGGATCCGCGATTACGTCACGATTTTGGGAGCTTTCAGAAGGCGTTTGGTTCAAAGCTTGGGTCTTAGTACGGCTTATCACCCCCAAATTGACGGTCAATCTGAAAGAACTATCCAAACTTTGGAAGACATGTTGAGGGCATGTGTTTTAGATCAAAAGAGAGTTGGGATAAGTACCTTGCATTATTGAGTTTGCATATAACAGTTATCATGCAAGTATCTGGATGGCACCATATCAGGCCCTCTATGGAATTGAGTGTCAATCACCTCTATGTTGGTATGAGCCCGAGAGCAAAGTCTACTTGAACCTAATATTGGAGGAACAACGGAACAAATTAAGAAAATTAGGATAAAATCTCACGCTAAGTCGACAGAAAAACTATGCGGACAAGCGGCGAAAACCGCTAGATTTTCAAGAGGGACCATGTGTTCCTAAGAATCACCCCCACCATATGCATAGGCCGAGCAATAAAGTAAAGAAATTGAGCCCAGACTTTCTTGGTCCGTTTGAAATCCTTAGCAAATAGGATATGTAGCCTACGATAGCCTACCCCCCAGTCTCTGCCCAACCTTCATGATGTTTTCCATGTCTCCCAGTTAAGGAAATATCATTCTGACCCAGTCATGTACTAGAGCCAGAACATGTACAATTAAGAGATGACCTAACGTTTAACTTACCACCCACGAACGTTGACCGAGGAGTTAAGCTTAAGAAACAAGGCTTACCCCTAGTCAAAGTAGCATGGGGACGAGATGAAACCGAAGAAGTTACATGGGAGCTGAATCAGACATGCAAGCACATTTCAAAGCGTCTCTAGGAACGAATTTCGAGGGCGAAATTTTTTAAGGAGGGGAGTAATGTAACGCCCAATTTTTACTGTAATTTTTACTGTCATTAGGAATTACCGAATTACCGTAGGTAAATATTATATAAAATTTGAGACCAAACAATCCTTAATAAAGGAATATAACGTTAGAAGAGAAGTTAGGAGCAATTCGTGCAAGTATTGCAAACCCCAATTTTCTGTACGTGTAAAATGACCAAAATGCCCCTGAGGTTATTTTACTCAAAATGAGGATCGTGGGCCCCACCCATCCTCAAGGGGATGTTTTGATGTTAATAAGGGATTGTTTGTGTTATGTGTGTTAATAGAGGAGAAGAATCCTAATTTTGAGCTCCACGCGAAATGACCAAAACGCCCTTACCCGTTTTAACTTGATTGCGTGCCGACTTAGCCGAACCTCACTAAAATGTGTTAAAAGGTGTTTTTAAGCCATGATTAACCATTGGTTAAGCTCGGGTGGTCTCGGGCAATTTTTAAGTAAAATGACCGTTTTGCCCCTGTCTTTTGTAGTTTTACAAATTTTGAGATTTTTGATTCGCTAACGAAACCTAAGCAATATTAGGCTCAAATTAAAGCTTATTAAATTCTAATTATTAATCTAGAGTCAAAATTATTTATTTAGATTGATTAGAACCTAAAATTGCTTAAAACACCCAAATTGCTTAGTAATTCACTTAAACCCTTAACCGTAAATTCTCTAAATTGCATGAATACCTTGCCTACACCTAAATAATACATGGAACACACAAAACCCTCTTCCATGAGGCTGTAATGCACGAAATTATTGAGCCATAATCATTATTAGAATTATTGCAAATAATGCACTAAAACAAAATGCCAAAAAATTCCCTGAAAACATGGCATAAAACATGCCTTAAACAAGAAATGATTTTCCTCCCTTTGTTCCCCATGAAAAATTGAAAATTTCCTCCTCCTCTTGTCCATTTATGAGCTTGAAATCTCTATAAATAGGCATGCTTGAGGAGCCTTAGAAGCTTGCTCATAACTTACACAAATTCTAGTTTTAGGAGCACCAAAAGCTTTCTTTCCTCCTCCTCTTGGCTGAATTCTTTCTTCAAGTTTTCAAGAATATTTTCTTTCATTTCACTCCAAGAAACCAAGTTCTCTTCCTTTCCTTCAAATCAGATTAGGTAGGGAGTTGTTTTTAAGTTTATTTCTATGCTTTGCTAAGTGTTGTTCTTGGTTCAAAATGATGATTTCATGGATTTTCTCTAGTTTTTCCATTTGGTTTTCTTCTTCCTTTCTTTAACAATTTGGCCATATGGCCTAGGTGGGACTAAGATGATGGCTTGATGATGAGGACCTTGAAGGTGGGTTGTGAATCCATCACAAGTTAGGCCTCTAAAGCTTGAAAGTTCCACTTGATGCAAAACTTTAAAGAATAATATTTTTATGATGTTTTTATGATCTTGAGTTTAGAACTTGAAAGATGTATTTTTCACTTTGTCTTGCTAAGATATATATATTGAATTTATATTTCTATAAAGTCTTGAAGGAGCTCTAGTAAAGAAATCAAATGAACTTGCATCCATGTTTAAGTTTATGCCTTGCATAACCATGTTTACTTTCTATGTCATCACTAAATTCTCAAGAATGAATAAATGAACTTGCATATCTCATGTTTAAATTTCCAAGCTTGCATTTCATGTTTATATTTCAAGTTGTCACTTAATCTCTAAAGATAATAAAGAAGTTGCATCTCATATTTATTTTATGCTCTCACTTTATTTTATAATGGCTAAAAGAATCAATGCATGACATGTTTATTTTATGTCATCACCTAAAGATCCTAGAGCTCAAAGACTTGCCCAAGTATTCAAGCAAAGAAATAAGCAAAGAAATAAGATTATTGGAGTTAAAGAATTTATTCTTTAAGAAGTCTTGAGATTGGAGCTTAAAAGATGTAATAATAATTCCCTCTCCTTGTCCATGCGGATTACGCCGCTCGCTTCTTAAGATTCTCTTCTCCCTCATTGGTCCTGCGGACCGCCGCTCAGCTTCTTGCATCATGTTTATATTTCAAGTTCTTGCATCATGTTTAATTTTCAAGTCATCACCTTAAATCTTAAAGATAAAGAAATGGATTTGCATATCATGTTTATAATTCCAAGTTATCACCTTATAATGACAAGATTAAAATGAGGTTGCATAGCATGTTTATGATTCTAAGATATCACATAAATCTCTTAAGCTCAAGACTTGCTCCTTTTATCTTAAGTGAGAATTTTAATTATGAAGATTCTTTCAAAAAGAATTAGTTTCTAAAAGAGTTTTAAAGCTTTGCAAGGATTCTACGGAAACTAATATTTTATGTTCACTTAAAATGTGATTTTATACAATTATATGAGGTTCATGATTGCTTCTAATATGAGTTTATTACCAATGTATGATGATGATTTAATATGTTTAAAGTTGTGATTATTATGTTTATTGATGAGGGAACAATTATATGCAAGTTAAAAGAGAAACTAGCTATATAATAACCTAAAGCAAGATTTCTAGAACTCTAGATAATGAAATTTATGCAATCTGTCCAGAACCTTTAGTGGCCTTAAGAACCAGATTTTATTATGTTTAGATAAGGGAGAATGATTCATAATTGGGTTAGTAATTAATTTTGGCATTAGGGAAAGATGGTAAAGAAAGGGTTAAAAACGCAACTTCTAGCACACTAAAACCTTAAAAATGACTTACTGCCTATGCTTCCCCATATAGTCTAATAATGTTCCTAAGGCTTATAATTAGTGGTAATGATGGTAATAAATCCCTTAGATGCATAATTAATTAGTTCAATAATTAAGGTTGCCAATTCTAGAGTTTCTGTTTAAGAAATTTTTCAGAAGGATTTATGATGATGCCTCTTTGATGTTTTAAGTGATAAGTCTATAAGTGATTTGATGCTTATTAAGTATTTGATGCCATTGAATGATTCCCTAGCTTGCATGTTATAGTTGCGTTGCAAACAATGAAAACTTATGCATGAAATAAAGACATATTCGATTTAAAAGAAGTTATTACTTAAGAGTGTAATTTGGAAAGATTTTGGCTAAGGAAAGATTTGGTATTTAAGCGTGTTCCATTGTGACCCACCTCTTCTTTGGAATCTCCCATGCATGATTACAGTCTGGTACATATTATTTCGGCATAAGACTATAAATGAGAAAATGTTATGATGATTATGAATGAAGAATTGTATTATGATATAACATGCAAAGACTTAAAGTGACTCAAAATATATGAGAAAATGATCCTTTGGACCCGTGACTATAGGCTGAAAGGTGATTCTTGCCCCAGTCCGTCTCTCAAAAGGAGACATAATTTTTACTTATCAAAAGGGATAAGTATGTGCTGGTGACGACTAGCAAGTATGAGCTCATAACCTAGATTACTCCCAAAAGGGTGGAGTATAGGGTGGCCCAGGAAAATGATGATGAAAGTAACTTTAAGTCACCTAAGAAACTAAGTAAATGCATTATGTGAATATGATGTTCTGTATGCATAGTATTTATGAGATGATGATGAGAAATATGATATTCTGCTATGCATAGTATTATGAAATGATGATGAGGAATATGATGTGATTTTATGCATAACTATGTTATTATATATGAAAGGAAAAGTTCATTATAAACATGACATGCTAAGTTTATGATGCATTATAAGACGCATGATTAACGATTACCTCGATAAAGTATATTTTCGAACTTATAAATCAATCTTAGCATGCTCACTATTTCATAATAACCCGAGGTTCCTGGGACGATGATGATGACACAATGCATCATGAGGTGAGTACCTACTGAGATTCTTTATAAGTTTCTCACTCCCTCTATTTTTCTTTCCACTCGTCTTTAGTGAGAAGGAAGCGTCGTGAATCACATTGAGGCTTTACCGGGTAGTTGAACTTAAATCTGAGTTTCACTCGTATATTTTAGATATCTATCCCTATCCTGGAGTGTTATTACTAGGTGCCATTAATGGATGTCCTTCCATCCATATATTATTTATGTTTTATTAGATTGCCTACACTTAGTCTTATTCTGTTGGAGGCAAAATATCTATATGATATGTAATTATGGATGCCTGATGATGGAGCCAATATATTATGATGTGATGTTTGTAAATTCCTATGTGTCTTTTAAATTTTGCTAAATCATTCACGTTAAGCGGCTCACGTTTTCAATTATGTTTAAAAAAAATGGCTCGTAATTTCACTAAGTATTTTCAAAGCATGATTAAGGAATGAAGCAAAGAGTAAAGTCTAGTAATTAATCAGACGCCTAGGTGTATTGGGTTAATTATTAGGGTGTTACATTTTGGATTGAGAGTAGCTTTGCCTTTATTAGCTTAGGATTGGACCAGACTATGCTTCTAAAGCATAATACGTTAAGTAATGCTATGTGTAAGTTTATCATTAGGATGAGCTTGAGGATTAGAAATACATGACTATATTATGTTGAAAGTGCCATGGTAACTTGCTCATTTCATGGAATATTGGGCTCTGATCACCTCAATGTTGTTGTTTTGTGTATATAGGGACCAATGGTAGTGTTAAGAATAGTACTAGGAGCGTGGCACAAAAATAACCAAGATAATGAGACCGCTGAGCACTTTGTGAATTAGCAAGGACCATGAGAATGATGATGGAACGGATGGACGAGAACGTTTAGCTACATAAATCAAGGAGATGAGTTCTTCGAACATGCTCGTTTCCTGGAATTTTGTGCAAGTGCGAATCCACCCGTCTTCAAGGGGACCTGAATCCTATGCTAAGGATTGAGAAGTGGGCCGTCAAGCTCAGAACCCAGGCCGGACACCAGGGAGCTTCAATGCGGAAGATGCCGTAAGATCCAATGACCTCATCAAAGGTAAGTGCGAATTAAATGGTAGAACCTTAACTTGTCATATGACTCTGTGCTACTCATTCTTTTATCTCACATGCTAGTGTCGAGTCTTTGAATTTGAAGTTTCTAAGCTTCCTTTTGATCTTATTGTCTAACCCCCATAAATCATCCTGTGACATACCTGAAACTGTTGTTTAAATGGTCACTCTACTGTTGAAAATAGGTCCTTTATCATAGATTTGATTTGTTTACCTTTGAAAGACATAGGAGTAATTCTTGGCATGGATTGGCTCTACGCTAACCATGTGTTGTTAGATTGTTACACTAAAACCATCATCTTTCGTCATCCCCCTAGCAAAACTAGCCAAACCTTGAAACTCTATGTGAATTCCGTAGATGTCTTCTGGAAATGGGAGAAAACTAAGGGATATGTCCTTCTAGCCACTAGTGAGGTAGAATTTGAGTAGAACATAAATGATGTACCAGTGGTAAGAGAGATCCCGAGTTATTTCCAGATGAGATACCCAAGTTCCCTCTTGAGAGAGTGCAGTTCTCATTGAGTTAGTTCCGAACGGGACCTATCTCGATAGCCCCTTATAGAATGTCACCCTTGGAGTTGAAGGAATTGAAAACCTAGTTGGAGGAGCTGTTAGAGAAAAATTTATAAGACCTAGTGCTTCACCATGGGGAGCCCCTGTCTTGTTTGTTAAGAAGAAGGATGGGAGCATGAGGTCGTGTATAGATTATAGGCAATTGAAATATAACCCAAAACAAATACCTTTTGCCTAGGATTGATGATCTCATGGACCAATTAAAAGGAGCGGGGTATTCTAAGATTAATTTAAGGTCAGGATACCACCAGATCAGGGTGAGAGATGAGGATGTACCTAAAACCGCCTTTAGAACACGGACGAACATTTTGAGTTTGCTGATGTCTTTTGGATTGACGATGCCCTGGTGTTCATGGACTACATGAATAGGATCTTTAGACCTTATTTAAGATAAGTTCGTGGTCGTTTTCATAGATGATATACTCATCATTCAAAGACTCACGAGGAGCATGAACATCATCAAAGGATAGTTTTAGAGGTTTTAAAGGAGAAAAAGTTATATGTGAAGCTTTCTAAGTATGAATTCTGTTGGAGGAAGTGAAGTTTTTAGGACATGTAGTGTCGAAATGAGGTATAGCCCTAAACCCCAAAGGATAGAAGCCGTGATGAATTGGGATAGACCAACCACTGGAACGAAAATATGGAGCTTTTTGGGTTTAGCAGGCTATTACCGTAGGTTTATAAAAGGATTTTCCTATATCGCCCTTCCCCTAACCAAGCTCACTAGGAAGAACACCCCGTTTTCATGGCATCCCAATTGTGAGAAGAGCTTCCAAGAGCTAAAGGAAAGGTTAACCTCGACCCCAGTTTTGGTTTTACCCGACCCCAATGTACCCTTTGAGGTATATTGTGATGCTTTGGGTAAGGGTTTAGGCTGTGTGTTGATGCAAAATAGGCAAGTGGTAGCCTATGCATCTAGACAACTGAAGCCTCACGAGGTGAACTACCCTACCCATGACCTAGAGTTGGCTGCCATAGTGTTTGCCTTAAAGATTTGGAGGCATCACTTGTATGGAGTAAGGTTTGAAGTTTCTTCCAATCATAGTAAGTCTTAAGCATCTCTTTGATCAAAGGAGTTAAACATGAGGCAAAGGAGGTGGATGGAGCTTCTAAAGGACTATGATTTCAGCTTAAGTTACCACCCTAGCAAGGCCAATGTGGTCACCGATGCCTTGAGTCGAAAATCATTACGTCTGTCTTACATGATGGTCAAAGAAGTTGAGCTAATAGAAAAGTTTAGGGATATAAATTTGGGGATGTCTGTGTTTAGAAGAGTGTAAAGATGTGCCATCTTACAGGAACCATGGGTTTAATAGAGGGTCATGATGGCACAAGTAGAAAATAAGGAGTTTAGGAGACCTCGAAGCGGTTAAGGCTGTAAGCTTAAGGGTTTTGAGCAAGGGACTGATGGTGTGTGGAGATTTGAGGGACTCATGTACCGCAAGATGGTGACCTCCGAGAGAGTATCTTGGAGGAGGCCCACAAAAGCCACTTCACCATTCATCCTAGTGCTACCAAGATGTATCAGGATTTAAAGAAGATGCTCTGGTGGCCAGGATTGAAGGAGGACGTAGTTGCCTGGGTTAGTAAGTGCTTGGTCTATCAAAAGTGAAGATTGAACACCAAAAACCTTCAGGAATGTTGCAACCTTTGCCTATCCCCGATAGAAGTGGAATAACATATCCATGGATTTTGTGACCGGCTTACCAAGGACCCAAGCTGCCATGACGCTATTTGGGTAATAGTGGATGTTAACCAAGTCGGCCCATTTCCCACCTATCAAGATCACCTTTTCCCTAGATAGCTAGCCCAGTCTGTACATCCAAGAGATAGTGAGGTTACATGGAGTTCCATCAACATAATCTTTTCGAGATCTGTTTACGATGTTTTTGGGAGCCTTTCAAAGGGCATTTGGTTCAAAGCTGTGTTTAATACGTTACCACCCTCAAACAGATGGGCAATCAGAAAGAACTATCCAAACCTTGGAAAATATGCTGAGGGCATGTGTTTTGGATATAAAGGGAGTTGGATAACACCTTATCGAGTTCGCATATATAACAACAGTCATCATGCGAGTATTTGATGGCACCTTACAAAGCCTTGTATGGAAGGAAGTGCTAGTCGCCTTTGTGTTGGCATGATCTCGGAGAACAAAGCATTTAGGGACCGAAGTAGTGAAGGAAACCACGGAACAAATAAGAAAGATCAAGGATAGAATATTAACTGCTTAAGTCAACAAAAGAGCTATGTGGACAAGCGGTGAAAGCGTTGGAGTTCCAGAAGGCGAGCATGTTTTCTTAAGGATTACCCCCACTACATGCATAGGTAGAGCCATGTGAGTCAAGAAGTTCAGTCCTTGATTTCTCGGTCCTTTTGAAATTCTAAGAGTTGGAGAAGGAACTACATAGCCTACCTCCTAACCTGTCTAACCTTCATGATGTCTTTCACGTCTCCCATAAGAAAATACCAATTTGATCTAGCCATGTGTTAGAACCAGAGCATGTGCAGTGAAGGACCTAACTTTCATCTACCACCAACGAGGATCGTGGATTGTGGTGTTAGCAGTCTGAGGAGAAGTCCGTCCTTTGGTGAAAGTGGCTGTGGGCGTGACAAGACGAAGAGTATGTGTGGAATTGGAATTGAGATAGGACGAAGTATCCTGAGCTTTTCAAGGTAATGAATTTCGAGGGCGAAATTCTTTTAAGGAGGGGAGTAAATGTACGTCTCGATTTTTCCGTTAAGTACAAATGACCAAAATGCCCTAGGTCATTTTACCTAATTTTAGTAGTTTACCTGGTTTTAATGGGTCAAATCAATGTTTGAAGGGGTTATACCTGTTATGTTTATATTCGAGGTGAAAATCGTTTTCGAATTTTGCTCAAAATGACCAAAATACCCCTGCTTGCTTTATGCGGTAAAGGTGCCGTTGAGCCTAGAACTTTTCCAGGAAATTTGGAATGATGTTTATGAGTGGTTTTTGATGTTTAGTTTGGCCGAAGGTCTTGGGGTTTTAGTGCAAAATTACCATTTTGCTCCTAGAATAGTGTACAGTGAGCCTAATGACGTAATTAAGCAAACCTAAGCAATATTAGGCTCTAATCGAAGATTAATTTATTTCTAATTAATCTTGAGTCAAAATAATTTATTAAGGTTAATTAGAACCTAAGATTGCTTGTTTAACTCTAATTACATCTTTAATTCAAGATTCCTAGTCATGGAATCTTGAATAGTATTTCTCTCCAATTCCTTAAATTAAGGAATTGTGCCCATACCTTCATTTGACTAAAAGAATGATTTTAAATTGTTAATCTAGCAAGATCATCCCTAATCAAGTCTTGACAACCTTAATTAGCCATTACCTCACCTAAACACTTTCTTACAAACTCCTAATCAAAACCTTAATCAAAGAAACACCTAAACACATCACTAAACCACAATTACATGAACAATTTCTCTTCCTCCCTTGGGCTTAAAGCTTGCTGAATGCATACCCTTTGAAATAGGTCACATGTTGATTTTATTTCACTCCAAAGGTCATACCTCAAGCCATACCTTGACCATACCTAGCCATGCCTTCAACCATGCCTTTGAATGAAAAGTTTTTGAGATATTTTCCTCCCTTTTTGCCTTGAAGAACCGTCGGCCACTCCCCCTTGTGTAGCCTCCATGTTGCAAAATTTCTATAAATACCAAGCCTTGAAGAACTTGGTTACACTTTAGAAACCTTGCCAAGTTTAGTTTTCTTGCACTTTCTCTCATTTGCTCTCAATTTCTCTTCATCTTACTCTTCTTCTTCCTCCCTCAAAGAAACCTTTCCACCACCATAAACCACCACTCCTTCACCTCAAACCACCTCTCAAACACTTAAACTTTCCATTTCCAAGCTTGCTTTCTCAAGGAAAAATCATCTTCCTTGAGAAACCTTGTTGGCCGAATCTTCCTCCTCCTCCAAGAGAAGATTTTTGTTCTCATTCTTTGAAGACTCAAGCTTTCCTTCATTTCTTTCAAGACTTCTTTAGGTAGGGGTTTTATTTCAAATTTTTACTTGTTTTCTTTAAGAAAAGTTCTAGTTTCTCTTGGTTTTCAAAGCTTTCCTTTTCCTTTCTTCTTTTCAGCTTTAGGGCCTTGTTGAGAAAAACTTTGGCTTGATGATGAGGTTTCAAGATAATGGTCTTGTGATGCCATGTGAGAAACCTCTAAAGCTTGAAAAACTTGGTCTTGGACCATATATGCTTTTGGTTTTTTCCTTTTTTCTTGAATATGTTTTCAGATTTCCTTTCTTTTCCTCCTCAAAGTTTCTGTTTTCTTTTCTTTTCCTTTTAATGATTTCAACTTCCTTTTCCTTTATTTGAACAAAGTTTGTTAAAATGTTAAGTAGATCACTAAAAGTTTTGTTAAGAAAATTAATCCTATGTTTTCAAAGAGCTCTAAGCTTACCCTTGCCAACCTTAAAGTTGGTCGGCCATTCTAAGAGTTTTACTCTAGATTGAAGCCCATGAGCAATAAAATAAAGAATATGACTAGTTCTTGTATGCTTGTTTAGTTAAAGTGTTGAGTTTTGTGTCCATTTTCTTGAGCTTGATGATGAAGTTCAAAAAGGCTTCTTTGAAGACTTGGTGCTAAGAACTCTAAAGCTCACTTTATGTTGTTAAGATACATATTGGGTTAAGGTTATAATGTTCCTCTAAAGTCTTGTAAGAGCTCTAGTTAAGATAAAATGAGTTGCATTCATGTTTATGTTTATGCCTTGCATAGCATGTTTATTTTGATGCCATCACTAAGCTCTCAAGAATAACTAAATGAACTTGCATTATCATGTTTAAATTTCCAAGCTTGCATAATCTTTAAAGATAATAATGAGGTTGCATCTCATATTTATTTTATGCTCTCACTTTATTTTATAATGAAGAGTAAAACAAGTGCATAGCATGTTTAAGTTTATGCCATCACCTAAACATCCTAGAGCTCAAAATTTGCCCAAGTATCACAAGTAAAGTCTTAGAAATGGAAGCATTCTATGAATGCCAATTTGGCCTTATGATGATGATGAAGGACTTGATGTGAGTTCATCTAATCATAAGTGCCAATAGCTTATGCCTTGGAATTTTTCCAAGCTTAGGTAAACTTAAAGAATGTCATGAGCAAGATTTAATATTTTAAATCTAGTTCATGAACAAATTGTTTTAGCTACTAACCTCATCCATGTAACACCCTAATATTTAACCCAAACACGCCTAGGACGTATTAAGATTAATTATTAGTTATTACTTCCTTTTAAATTCATTTGAGAAATTACTTAGCAGAAAATACGGGTAAATTTTTTTTTTTAAAATGAATTACTATGTGTAAAACAAATTGTGAGCCTTTGCGCAATGTAAAGCGAAAGGGTAAAATAAATCACATAACATAAACACAAATGAGGACAACTCAATCATAAGAACAATCATCATAATATTAGTCACAATAGTTTTGTACATAACTAAAATGATAATATGAAGTCATACCCATACTTGTGGAGAGTTGCAGGACGGAAAAACATAAACTACAAGAAAAGATAGAGTAGAATACAAGATAGGTCCCAAAAGATACATCCACAAACTAGACTACCCCCTCCTCCAAGCTATTGATGATGCTCCTCCTCGCCCCTCAACACCCTAATATTTAACCCAAATACGGGAGGACGTATTAAGATTAATTATTAGTTATTACTTCATTTTAAATTCTTTTGAGAAATTACTTATCGAAAATAGGTAAATTTTTTTTTGAAATGGATTACTATGCGTAAAACAAATGCGAGCCTTCGCGCATAACGTAAATAAAACGTAAAGCGAAAGAGTAAAATAAATCACATAACATAAACACAAATGAGGACAACTCAATCATGAGAACAATCATCATAATATTAGTCATAATAGTTTAGTACATAACTGAAATGATAACATAAAGTCATACACATACTAGTGGGAGAGTTGGATATAACATCAAAACATCAAATACAAGAATACATATCTAATACAAGGGAAAGCCCTCAAAGATACTACCCGCTAATAGCAATCCTCCCTAAGACTACAGGAGAACACTACTCCTTGGACGAGGAGATGTAACCTGAAACTACCAAAGCTCCTAGATGTGGCCCATCGAAGAGGGGCGTGGGCATGTGGATCGGAGGAGTGACGTGGCCACCTCGGCGAGGGCGCCTCGGGACGTTCACGCCTCATCGGCCTCGCGAGAGACCATGTCCTCGCTAACCCGTCCCTAAGGCATCAAGGGGCGGAATCCTCTAAAGGGATTAGCCGGTGAATCCTCCGACAAGTCCTGCATCGAAGAATGAGGGGCACGTACTCCTGTAGTCACGAACAGCGAAGATGATGGTTGGACGCGACTCACCGTCGGAGGGTCGCTTTATCAAAAATCAAATCATCACCATAGGGAGAAGTCTGGGTGAAGCGAAAACTGGAAATGGGGAATGCAATGGACGACCCATGTATGCAAAAATGCATACAACACAATGACCCTTAAAGTGGTAGGACTAGTGATCCGAATTTAGTGACTTCCACTGCGCATCAACAAATCACGAGCGACGCCATCGCAGCGGAAACGTAACGGAAAGAGAGAAATAAGGAGAGGGTGAGAATCTTGCTAAAGAATCTTAGGGAAATCCTCTATCCTAGTGTCATCGTTTACGTTCCCAGGAACCTTGGGTTTATTATGAAAAAGTTAAACATACATAGGTTCATTATGAAGTTTTTCGAAAAATAATTATCCAAGGTCCGTGTCTTTTATAATGAATCTTATGCATGTATGACATAATAGAACATGAATGCATGGCAACACTTAGGCAAACCAAACAATAATCACTCATCATATAAGTGGCATGTAACTTCTCTTGAACATCGTTCTTCTTCTCAATCTTGTGACACCAAACATCATAATAGTAACCGCACCCTAAAACTAGGCTATGAGCTCATACCTTAACTAGTCGTCACTAGTTCTTACTTATCCTCTTGATAAGCGAATCATAATCATAATCATAATCATAATCATCATAATAATCCCGACTCCCAAAGTATGGGTAGGGGGCCTAAGGATCACCCATCATGGGACTTTTTCCTTCTTCGAACGCATCGACTTAAGACCAGCGACTTTGTCCGCTTTGGAGGCTAATGACTATGCCCTCATGGTTTTACCTTTCTTTCATTCCTGAGTAGGAGAAGTACGTCTCGGTGTGTCACATTAAACATCATATCATTCTCAAAACTTTTTTCAGCCTCTCAAATTTGACAGAAATTCGGCAGCATATCCTTGCACCTCAAATTTCCTCAAATTTGAGTCATGCCACATAGCTCACATAATGCATGTTGTCTCATAAATTCCTCAATCCAATAAACTTTTCAATCATAAGAACATACTTTCTTTGATTCATTTGTATCACATAGTCTCGTGCATCATGCCAACAACATACTACAATATCATCACAACACATCATGAATACTCATGTTCTCAAACTCGTTAACATGTTCATTCATAACACAAGCATATACGCATGATCTCATTCCACATCACACTTCTTATCTCATAGTATCTTATGCTTTGGCCCTTACGGGTCTTAAACTTGTGTTCCAATTATTCTAACCTTCATTATGGATTTTTATAATGCCTAAGGGATCATTACCTATAATTCTTTCTAACTTCTATGCTCACTAACTCATCCAATCAACATTGTATAGATTAAACATCACGATCATTATTTGACTATGGGGATTCTAGGATCATACCTTAGACCCCTTTTTAAGTTTTGTCTTCGCCTAAGTTCCTATGTTCAACTCCTAGGTATAAACACTAATTATGAACCTTCCTCCTTAAGCTCAATTATGCGGGAACAAAATTTATTATTCTTGTGTCTAAGTGTTTTAAGATCTTGGTTCTCAAACTTTTCTACTTACTTCGTCCTTCCTATCTTTCAGAATCGTTCCTCACTTCGCTCAAACATAAGCTTACGCATTTTAATCTCTAAAGAATTCATACAATGGCCAACAAGATAGAAACCAAAGTATGCATCACGCATAATTGCATAAAATCATGTTATAAGTGCATGCGAGTTACTAGTCTTTCTTGGAATAATTTCAGGAGCAAAAAGGTGTTCTGGGTTCAAAAACAACTTGGAATCGATTACATAAGAGGTAATCGATTACTTAGGGTTAAATCCTTTCCAAAATAAAGAATATTGGAGTAATCAATTACACAAATAGGTAATCGATTATAGGGTTTTAAGATCGGTTTGGGCATGAAGAACAGCCTTGGTAATCGATTACATTGTATGGTAATCAATTCCCTTTGAAAAACCACTCTAGTAATCGATTACCAGAGCCTCCTAATTTGAGAAAACATGATTTTTGACACATCCCAAGCTATTTGAACACCTTGAGACCTCATAAAACATTTTTCCAACATTTTCCTGAAATCATCCTTACATTTTACAAAATAAAACCATCATTGGATCATACTAAAACACATCCACTTTTCATGGTTAAAGTTTCCCTTTGAAGATACTTAGGGCAAGTCTTTGAGCTCTAGATCATTAAAGTGATGACATAATCTTAAACATGCTATGCACCTCATTTTTGTTCTTCATTAGAAAATAAAGTGAGAGCATAAAATAAACATGAGATGCACTCCTTTATTATCTTTAGAGTTTAAGTGATGGCATAAAATATAAACATGCTAGACAAGAAAATAAACATGAGATGCAAGGTTCAATTCTTTATTTTAGTGCTCTAGGCCCCTTGAGGTATTTACCCCAAATCAACAATCAACTTTAAGGTTGAAATAGGTAGGCTTTGAGATTTATTAAGTGAGGATGCACATTCTTATTTTAATCTTTAAGTTGTTTAGTGATGACTTGAAAATAAACATGCTTATGCAAAGCATTAAAGTAAACATGAATGCATCTTATTTTAGATCTTAGCTAGAGCCCTTTGCAAGACTTTAAAGGAACATAAAACCTCAACCTATTATGTATCATAAAGCAAGCTTTAGAGTTCTTAGCACCTAGACTTCAAAGAGGTCTTAAGGTTTGAACTTCATCATCAAGCTTAAGAAACTAGACCCAAATCTCAATACTTTGTCTAAACAAAATACAAGAACTAAGTCATATTCTTTATTTTATTGCTCATGGGCTTCAATCTAGAGTAAAACTCTTAGAACGGCCGCCAACTTTAACGTTGGCAAGGGTAAGCTTAGAGCTCTTTGAAAACATAGGATTACTTTTCTTTAACAAAACTTTTGTGATCTACTTAACATTTTTAGCAAACTTTGTACAAACAAAGGAAAATGAAACCAAAATCATGAGGATGAAAGGAAGGGAAAACTGAAACCTTGAGGGAAAAGGAAAAAGGAACCAAAAACTTTATCAAAGAAAAGAAAGAGATCAAGGCATGTAGGGTCCAAGACCAAGTTGTTTCAAGCTTTAGAGGCTTCTCACATGACGACAACAAGTCATTTTCTGAAACCTCATCATCAAGCTCAAGTTCTCCTCATAAAAAGGTCTCTTGGCCGAAAATACAAGGAAGAAGAGAAGAGTTTAAAAACCAAGAGAAAGCTAGAAACTTTTCAAAGTTAGTAAAGAAAAGCTTGAAAGAAAACCCCTACCTAAAGAAGTCTTGAAGATAGGAAGGAAAACATTGTTTCTTGAGAAGAAAAGAGAAGGAAATCTTCTCTTGATCCTTGCTGAAACACTTCGGCCAAGGGAAGAGAAAAGAGGTTCTTTGAGTTTGGGAAGAAGCTTGAAGTTTGCTCAAGTGTGTAAAGGATCCCAAGGGCTTTCAAGCTAGTGTATTTATAGAAGATTGAGAGCTCATGGATGGCCTTGAAGGAGGAGAAGTGGAGTCACTTTGAGGAGGAAGGAGAGAAGAAATATCTTTTTGATTGGTATGGTAGAGAGCATGGGCAAGGTATGGTGAGGTATGGGTTTGGGTATGGCTGAGGCATGGGCTTGGAGTGCAAAAAAATCAACATGTGACAATTTGGGGAAGGAATTTTTGAACAATATATCAGCCAAGGGGAAGAGATTTTACTCATGTAATTGTGGCTTAAGGATGTGTTTAGGTGTTTCTTTGATTAAGGTTTTGGTTAGGAGTTGTAAGAAAGTGTTTAGGTGAGTTAATTAGGTAATTAAGAATGTCAAAACTTGATTAGGGAGTGGTCATACTAGATTAACAAATTAAATTCATTTTCTTAGTCAAATAAGGTATGGCACAATTCCTTAATTTAAGGAATTGGAGAGAGAAAACACTATTCAAGATTCCATGACTAGGAATCTTGAATTAAAGAATGCAATTAGAGTTTATCTAAGCAATCTTAGGTTCCAATAAACCTCAATAAATTATTTTGACTCTAGATTAATTATTGAAATAAATTAATCTTCGATTAGAGCCTAATATTGCTTAGGTTTGCTTAATTGCGTCATTAGGCTCACTGGACACTATTCTAGGGGCAAAATGGTAATTTTGCACTAACTGCCTCCTGATGACTGACTAAACATCAAATACCACTTAAAAACATCACTCCAAACATCCTGGAAAGTTCTGGGCTTAAACGACACCTTTTACCCATGTAGAACACAGGAGGGTATTTTGGTCATTTTGAGCCGAAAGTTCAGAAAACGAGATTTTTACCTCTGATATCAAACATAACAGATATGATCCCCTTTATACATTGAGTTGACCCATTTGAGAATTGCCAGGTCGGCTGTCCTTGAATTTCTGGAAAATGACCTCAGGGCATTTTGGTCATTTGTACTCAAACAGGAGAAATCGGGGCGTTACATCCCTCGATGGCACATATCCAATGAACTTGGCAAGCTCCTCTGAGCATGTAGACGGAAGGGTGGGCGAACATGACCTCCACGCCGTGGGTGCATCTCCTGTCGTGTGCTAGCCTCCGCGCGTGACCGCTCGCTACCCCTCCCAATATCCATGGGAACCGCAGGGGAGACCTTCCGAGAAGGATGAGAGGGGGATCCTCCACGGAAGGCTCCGAATGCCTGGTTAGGAACGTACACCCAGAGCGCATACACTCAAGAAGATGGTCCTGATACGCTCCCGTCGTCCTGGTTCTCCTCTCGAATATCAAATCATCACCATAGGGAGAAGTCGAGGTGAAGCGGAAACTTAAACGGGGAATGCAATATACGACCCATGTATGCAAAAATGCATACAGGATAACGCCCTCGAAGTGTAACACTTAATAATTAACCTAATACGCCTAGGTCGTATCTGATTAATTACTAGACTTTACTCTTTGCTTCAGTTATTTAACCATACTTTGAAAATACTTAATGAAATTACGAGCCATTTTTTTTTTAAACATGATTGAAATCGTGAGCCTTGTAGCGTGAACGATAATCAAGATAAAGCGAAAAACCAACGGGCATATTATGAAAAACACATCATATTGGCTCCATCATATAACATCCATAATTACATAACACAGATATTTTGCCTACCAAAGAGTTAAGCTAGATGTAGGCAATCAAACAAAACATAAATAGTATATGGATGGAAAAATATCCATTAACGGCACCTACTAATAACACTTCAGAGATAGGAATAGATATCCAAGCTTACGCAAAGTTTAGCGATACGTTCCTCAAGGATAATAAGCTGGTTCACCAGATCAAGTACATCTACCAGGTGAGAGCATCAACGAGAATCACGAACATCACCATCACTTTCTGAAGACGAGATGGAAAGAAAAGAAGAGGGAGTGAGAAACTTATAAAAGAATCTCAAGGGTACTCACCTCATATGCATCATGTCATCATCATCGTCCTCAGGAACCTCGGGGTTATTATGAAATAGTGAACATGCTAAGATTGATTTATTAAGTTTGAAAATATACTTTACCGAGGTTCATCGTTTTAATCATGCGTCTTATAATGCATCATAAACTTAGCATGTCATGTTTATAATGAACTTTTCCTTTCATATATAATAACATAGTTATGCATAAAATCACATCATATTCCTCATCATCATTTTATAATACTATGCATAGCAGAACATCATATTTCTCATCATCATCTCATAAATACTATGCATAGCAGAACATCATATTCACATAATGCATTTACTTAGTTTCTTAGGTGACTTAAAGTTACTTTCATCATCATTTTCCTGGGCCACCCTATACTCCACCCTTTTGGGAGTAATCTAGGTTATGAGCTCATACCTTACTAGTCGTCACTAGCATATACTTATCCCTTTTGATAAGTTAAAATCCTAACTCTACCCTTTTGAGAGAACGGTTTAGGGGGCAAGAATCACCTTTTCACCACCTATAGTCTCATGGGTCCAAAGGATCATTTCCTCATAAATTTAA
The DNA here is from genome assembly GCA_030441495.1 of Dalbergia oliveri. Lineage (NCBI taxonomy): Eukaryota > Viridiplantae > Streptophyta > Magnoliopsida > Fabales > Fabaceae > Dalbergia > Dalbergia oliveri. The sequence goes on from JAMLFY010000003.1 coordinate 27,346,650, forward strand.
GTCACCATTAAGTCTTTGCATGTTATATCATAATACAATTCTCAATTCATAATCATTCATAACATTTTCTCGTTTATAGTCTTATTCTGAATAATATATATACCAACTGGAATCATGCATCTGGAGATTCCCAGGAAGAGAGGTGGGTCACAAATGGACACGCTTAAATACCAAGTCTTTCCTAGCCAGAACCTTTCCAAATTACACTTTTACAGGAATATACTTTCTTCCAACAACAAGGGTAAATTTTTAAATAACAAAGAATATTTCATTATTTCATGCATAAGCATTTTCATTGTTTGCAACAGCAACTATAACATGCAAGCCCAGAAATCATTCAATGATGTCAAATACTTAATAAGCATCAAATCACTACATAGACTTATCATTTAAAACATCAAAGAGGCATCATCATAAATCCTTATCGAAAGCTGTCTTCAAACAACCGAAACTCTAGAATCGGCAACCTTAATTATTGAACTAATTAATTATGCATCTAAGGGACTTATTACCATCAATTATAAGTGCTAAGAATGTTATTAGACTATATGGGGCAGCATAGATAGTAAGTTGTTCTTAAGGTTTTATGGTGTGCTAGAAGTTGCATTTTTAACCCTTTCTTACCTTTCCCTATGATGCTAAAATTAATTACTAAACCAATTATGAATCATTCTCCCTTATCTAAACATTATAAAATCTGGTTCTTAAGGTCACTAAAGGCTCTGGACAGAATGCATAAATTTCATTCTCTAAAGTTCTAGAAATCTTGCTTTTACGGTTTTCTAGGAAGCTAGTTTTATCTCTAACATGCATAGAATCATTCCTTTAGCAATAAACCATAATTATCACAACTTCAAACATATTAAACCATCATCATACAGTAGTACTAAACTCAGATTAGTGGCTGAATCATGAACCTCACATAATTGCTTAAAATCATATTTTTAAATACAGTAAGATACTAGTATCTTTACAAGGCCTTAAAACTCTTTTAAAACTAATTCTTTTTGTTACTCTTGAAAGAAATTTTAGAACTAAATCAGTAACTTATTTAAAACCACTTTAGGCCTACCTTAATCATAAGGCCGATTTATACATTGAAAGAATCTTTACGATTAAAATTTTCACTTAAGATAAAAGGAGCAAGTCTTGAGCTTTAGAGATTTAGGTGATAACTAGAATCATAAACATGCTATGCAACCTCATTTTAATCTTGTCTTTATAAGGTGATAACTTGGAATTATAAACATGATATGCAAGAAACTAGCGGCGGTAGTCCACGCTGGACCAGTGGAGGGAGAAGAGAATCTAATAAACCAAGCGCAGTCCATCTGGACCGATGAAGAGAGAAGAGAATTCTTATTACATCTTATTAAGCTCCAAACTCAAGACTTCTTAAAGAATGAATTCTTTGACTCCAATAATCTTAAGGAAATTGAAAGTGAGCTTTAGAGTTCTTATTACCATGGTTCCAACTTTGTTTGTGATACTTGGGCAAGTCTTTGAGCTTTAGGATCTTTAAATGATGACATAAAATAAACATGTCATGCATTGATTCTTTTAGCCATTATAAAATTAAGTGAGAGCATAAAATAAATATGAGATGCATCCTCTTTATTATCTTTGAAGATTAAGTGACAACTTGAAACATAAACATGAAATGCAAGCTTGGAAATTTAAACATGAGAATGCAAGTTCATTTATTCATTCTTGAGAATTTAGTGATGACATAGAAAGTAAATATGGTTATGCAAGGCATAAACTTAAACATGGATGCAAGTTCATTTTATTTCTTTACTAGAGCTCCTCCAAGACTTTAGAGAAATATAAATTCAACCCAATATATCTTAGCAAGACAAAGTGAAAAATACATCTTTCAAGTTCTAAACTCAAGATCTTTATTTTTACATCATAAAAACATCATTCTTTAAAGTTTTGCATCAAGTGGAATTTTCAAGCTTTAGAGGCCTAACTTGTGATGGATTTACAACCAACACTCAAGGTCCTCATCATCAAGCTATCATCATATTCCCATATAGGCCTTATGGCCGAAATGTTCAAAGGAAAAGAAAGAAGAAAACCGAATGGAAAAGCTAGAGAAAGTCCATGAAATCATCATTTTGAACCAAGAACAACACTTAGCAAAGCATAGAAATAAGCTTAAACATGACTCCCTACCTAATGTGGTTTGAAGGAAAGGAAGAGAACTTGGTTTCTTGGAGTGAAATGAAAGAAAATCTCTTTGAGAAATTGAAGAAGAAGTTTCAGCCAAGGGGAGGAGGAAAGAAAGTTTTTGTGCTTTGTAAAAACTAGAAATTGTGCAATTATGAGCAAGGCTTCTAAGACTCCTTAAGCATGCCTATTTATAGAGATTTTGGAGCTCATGAATGGACAAGAAAAGGAGGAAAGTGTGACCAAATTTGAGGAGGAAACAAGGAGAAAAATCATCTTGTTTGGTGGCTTAAAACATGGAATCATGAAACATGATTCCTTGTTTTCATACCTTGAGTTTTGTCCAAGTTTGACAAATTTTCTGATGCATATTAGGCCATATAATTTCGTGCATTATAGCCCAAGGAGGATAAAATTTGTGTGTTCCATGTATTATGTAGGTGTAGGTAGGTATCTTTGCAAATTAGAGAATTTACAATTAAGGGCTTAGGTGAATTAGTAAGCAATTTGAGTGTTTTTAAGCAATTTTAAGTTCTAATCAATCTAAATAAATAATTTTGACTCTAGATTAATAATTAGAATCAAATAACCTTTAATTTGAGCCTAATATTGCTTAGGTTTCGTTATACAAAATCAAAAATCTCAAAATTCGCAAACCTACAAAGACATGGACAAAATAGTAATTTTACTTAAAAATTACCCGAGACCACCTGAGCTTAACTAATGGTTAATCATAGCTTAAAAACATGTTTTAAAACATTTTAGTGAGGTTCGGCTTAGCGGCACGCAAATCGGAGTTAAAACAGGCTAGGGGCGTTTTGGTCATTTCACGCGCCGAGCTCAAAATTAGGATTCTTCTCCTCTATTAACACACATAACACAAACAATCCCTTATTATCATCAAAACATCCCCTTGAGGATGGGTGGGGCCCACGATCCTCATTTTCTAGTAAAATAACCTCAGGGCATTTTGGTCATTTTACACGTACAGAAATTCGGGTTTGCAACTCTGCACGAATTGCTCCTAACCTTTCTTCTAATGTTATATTCCTTTATTGAGGATTGTTTGGTTTCAAATTTTATGTAAGAATTACCTAGAGTAATTCGGTAATTTCTAACGATAGTAAAAATTGGGCGTTACACGAAGTGGTAGGATTGGTGATTCGGATCGTAGTAAGCTCACACAGGCGCATCAACAAAAATCACGAAACACCATTGAGTCTGAAACGTAATGGAAAGAGAAATTGGGAGAGGGTGAGAATCTTGCTAAAGAATCTCAGGAGGGAAATCCTCTATCCTAGTGTCATCATTTACGTTCCAAAGAACTTTGGGTTTATTATAAAAAGGTTAAACATGCTAGGTTCATTATGAGGTTTGGAGAGATAATTATCCAAGGTCCGTGTCTTTTATAATGAATCTTAATGCATGTATGCAACATAACAGAACATGAATGCATGGCAACATCTTAGGCAAACCAAACAATAATCACTCATCATATAAGTGGCATGTAACTTCTCTTGAACATCGTTCTTTCTTCTCAATCTTGTGACACCAAACATCATAATAGTAACCGCACCCTAAAACTAGGCTATGAGCTCATACCTTAACTAGTCGTCACTAATTCTTACTTATCCTCTTGATAAGCGAATCATAATCATAATGATAATCATCATAATAATCCGACTCCAGAGTACGGTAGGGGGCCTACAACCCCCATCATGGGACTTTTTCCTTCTTCGAAATGCATCGACTGGTTAAGACCAATGACTTTGTCCGCTTTGGCAAGCTAATGTCTATGCCCTCATGGTTTTACCTTCTCTTTTAGCAGGAGAAGTACGTCTCGTGTGTCACTTTAAACATCATATCATTTTCAAAACTTTCTTTAGTCTCTAAAATTTGACAGAAATTCAGCATAACGACTACACCTTTAATTTCCTCAAATTTGAGTCATGCCACATAACTCACATAATGCATGTTGTCTCATAAATTCCTCAATCCAATAAACCTTTCAATCATAAGAACATACTTTCTTTGATTCATTTGTATCACATAGTCTCATGCATTATGCCAACAATATACTAACAATATCATCACAACACATCATGAACACTCATGTTCTCAAACCGTTAACATGTTCATTCATAACACAAGCATATACGCATGATTTCATTCTCACATCACACTTCTTATCTCATAGTATTTTATGCTTTGGCCCTTAGGGTCTTAAACTTGTGTTCCAATTATTCTAACCTTCATTATGGATTTTTATAACGCCTAAGGGATCATTACCTATAATTCTTTCTAACTTTTATGCTCACTAACTCAATCTATCAACATTGTATAGATTAAACATCATGATCATTATTCGACTATGGGGATTCTAGGATCTACACCTTAGACCCCTTTCTTAAGTTCTGTCTTCGCTAAGTTCCTATGTTCAACTCCTAGGCATAAACACTAATTATCAACCATCCTTCTTAAGCTCAATTATGCTGGAACAAAAGTTATTATTCTTGTGTCTAAGTGTTTTAAGATCCTGTCTCAAACTTTTCTACTTACTTCGTCCTTCCTATCTTTTAGAATCGTTCCTCACTTCACTCAAACATAAGCTTACGTATTTTAACTCCTCTAAACATAATTCATACAGTGGCCAACAAGATAGAAACCAAAAGTATGCATCACGCATAATTGCATAAAATCATGTTATAAGTGCATACGAGTTATAGTCATTCTTGGAATAATTTCAGGAGCAAAAAGGGTGTTTGGTAATCGATTACATGTGTGGTAATCGATTACCAGAGACTAAATTTTGTTCTGGTTCATACAAGGGGTAATCGATTACATAGGAGGTAATCGATTACTTAGGGCTAAATCTAGGAAAATAAAGAACATCGAGAGTAATCGATTACACATAGTAATCGATTACAGGTTTTTAAAGACCTTTTGGGTGAAGAACAGCCTTCATAATCGATTACATAGTATGGTAATCGTTACCAGAACCAAAAACCTTTCGAAAAACAGTTTGGTAATTGATTACATAAGCTGGTAATCGATTACAGAACCTTGAAATTTGAGAAAACATGATTTTTGACACATTTGAAGCTACTTGAACACCTTGAGACCTCATGAAACATTTTTCCAACATTTTCCTGAAATCATCCTTACATTTTACAAAATCAAACCATCATTGGATCATACTAAAACACATCCACTTTTCATGGTTAAAGTTTCCTTTGAAGATACTTAGGGCAAGTCTTTGAGCTCTAGATCATTAAAGTGATGACAAAATCTTAAACATGCTATGCACCTCATTTTTGTTCTTCATTAGGAAATAAAGTGAGAGCATAAAATTAAACATGATATGCACTCATTTATTATCTTTAAATTTTAAGTGATGGCATAAAATATGAACATGCTAGACAAGAAAGTAAACATGAGATGCAAGGTTCAATTCTTTATTTTAGTGCTCTAGGCCCCTTGAGATATTTACCCCAAATCAACAATCAACTTTAACGTTGAAATAGGTAGGCTTTGAGATTTATTAAGTGAGGATGCACATTCTTGTTTTAATCTTTAAGTTGTTTAGTGATGACTCGAAAATAAAAATGCTTATGCAAAGCATTAAAGTAAACATGAATGCATCTTATTTTAGATCTTAGCTAGAGCCCTTTGCAAGACTTTAAAGGAACATAAAACCTCAACCCATTATGTATCATAAGGCAAGCTTTAGAGTTCTTAGCACCTAGACTTCAAAGAGGTCTTAAGGTTTGAACTTCATCATCAAGCTTAAGAAACTAGACCAAAGCTCAACACTTTGTCTAAACAAAATACAAGAACTAAGTCATATTCTTTATTTTATTGCTCATAGGCTTCAATCTAGAGTAAAACTCTTAGAACGACCAACCAACTTTAAGGTTGACAAAGGTAAGCTTAGAGCTCTTTGAAAACATGTGATTAATTTTCTTTAACAAAACTTTTGTGATCTACTCAACATTTCCAACAAGCTTTGTTCAAACAAAGGAGAAAGAAACCGAAATCTTGAAAGGGAAAAGGAAAAGGAACCGAAAACTTTATCAAAGAAGAAAAAGATCAAGGCATATATGGTTCAAGACCAAGTTGTTTCAAGCTTTAGAGGTTTCTCACAAGACATCAACAAGTCTTTATCTTGAAATCTCATCATCAAGCTCAAGTTCTTCTCATAAAAGGCCTCTTGGCCGAAACACAAGGAAGAAGAAAAGAGTTTTAAAAAAAACAAGAGAAAGCTAGAAACCTTTTCAAAGTTAGTAAAGAAAAGCTTGAAAGAAAACCCCTACCACTTGAAATCTTGAGAGATATGAAAGAAAGCTTGAGTTCTTGATGAAATGGAGAAGGAAAATCCTCTTGAAACTTGAAGGAAGAATTCGGCCAATGGAATTTGAGAGGAAATGAGAGAAAATGCAAGAATGCTTGAACTTGGCAAATGATCCAAAGAGCAACCAAGTCTTCCAATGCTTGGTATTTATAGAAAATTTACAATGTGGAGGCTGATTTGGGAAGGAAAAGCGCCTTTTTGGAGGAGGAAGAGGGAGGAAATATCTCTTACAAAGGTATGGCTTTGAGTATGGGTTCAAGCATGGTTGAGTATGGGCATAAGTATGGGCAAGGCATGGTCTTTGGATGTGAATGAGTCAACACATGATGGGCAAATGGGGAGGAGTGGCCGGCCAGGCCAAGAGAGAGAGAAAAAGTTCATCTAATTGTGGGTTAGTGATGTGTTTAGGTGTTTCTTTGATTAAAGTTTTGGTTAGGAGTTGTAGGAAAGAGTTTAGGTGAGGTAATTGGGTAATTAAGAATGTCAAGACTTGATTAGGGAGTGGTCATAGAGATTAACAAATTAAATTCATTTTCTTAGTCAAATGAGGTATGGCACAATTCCTTAATTTAAGGAATTGGAGAGAAAACACTATTTAAGATTCCATGACTAGGAATCTTGAATTAAAGAATGCAATTAGAGTTTATCTAAGCAATCTTAGGTTCCAATTAACCTCAATAAATTATTTTGACTCTAGATTAATTATTGAAATAAAATAATCTTCGATTAGAGCCTAATATTGCTTAGGTTTGCTTAATTATCATTAGGCTCACTGGACACTGTTCTAGGGGCAAAATGGTAATTTGTACTAAAACTGCCCGGACCTCCCGCTCAAATGGATCCCAATACCACTTAACAACATCATTCCAAACTTCTGGAAAAGTTCTGGGCTCAAACGACACCTTTTATCCATGTAGAACACACAGGGTATTTTGGTCATTTTGATCTAAAGTTTAGAAATGAGATTTTCACCTTGGATATCAAACATAACAGATGTGATCCCCTTTATACATTGAGTTCACCCATTCGAGGCTGCGGTCGTTGTCCTAATTCAAGAAAAATGACCTCAGGGCATTTCGGTCATTTGCACTTAGAAAAATCAAGGCGTTACAATCCACATTTATGTGATTTGTAACACCCCAAAAATTGTAACACTAATAATTAACCTAATACGCAGTCGTATCTGATTAATTACTAGACTTTACTCTTTGCTTCAGTTATTTAACCATACTTTGAAAATACTTAATGAAATTACGAGCCTTTTTTTTTTAAACATGATTGAAATCGTGAGCCTTGTGTAGCGTGAACGATAATCGAGATAAAGCGGAAAACCAACGGGTATATTATGAAAAACACATCATATTGGCTCCATGATATAACATCCATAATTACATAACACATAGATATTTTGCCTACCAAAAGAGTTAAGCTAGATGTAGGCAATCAAACAAAACATAAATAGTATATGGATGGAAAAATATCCATTAACGACACCTACTAATAACACTTTAGAGATAGGAATAGATATCCAAGCTCACACGCAAAGTTTAGCGATACGTTCCTCAAGGATAATAAGCTGGTTCACCAGATTAAGTACATCTACCAGGTGAGAACATCAACGGAATCACGAACATCACCATCACTTTCTGAAGACGAGATGGAAAGAAAAGAAGGAGTGAGAAACTTATAAAAGAATCTTAGGGTACTCACCTCAAATGCATCGTGTCATCATCATCGTCCCTCAGAAAACCTCGGGGTTATTATGAAATAGTGAGCATGCTAAGATTGATTTATTAAGTTTGAAAATATACTTTACCGAGGTTTGTCGTTTTAATCATGCGTCTTATAATGCATGTTTATAGTGAACTTTTCCTTTCATATATAATAACATAGTTATGCATAAAATCACATCATATTCCTCATCATCATTTTATAATACTATGCATAGCAGAACATCATATTTCTCATCATTATCTCATAAATACTATGCATGGCAGAACATCATATTCACATAATGCATTTACTTAGTTTCTTAGGTGACTTAAAGTTACTTTCATTATCATTTTCTTAGGCCACCCTATACTCCACCCTTTTGGGAGTAATCTAGGTTATGAACTCATACCTTACTAGTCGTCACTAGCATATACTTATCCCTTTTGATAAGTTAAAATCTCAACTCTACCCTTTTGAGAGAACGGTTTAGGGGGCAAAAATCACCTTTCCACCACCTATAGTGATGGGTCCAAAGGATCATTTCCTCATAAATTTAAGTCACCATTAAGTCTTTGCATGTTATATCATAATACAATTCTTGTAACATCCTAATATTTAACCCCAATACGCCTAGGACATATCAAGACTAATTATTAGTTATTACTTCTCTTTAAATTCATTTACAAAATACTTAGCGGAAAATATAGGTAAAATTTTTTTTGAAATGATTCATATAAAACAAAGTGCGAGCCTTTGCACGTAACATATACAACGTGAAGTGGAAGAATAAATAAAACATACAGAACATAAGCATTAAAGAACACATCCATCATAAACATCATTCCTCATCACATTAGATAATATAGTTTAGTACATCACAATAGAAATATAACAGAAACATAAAGTCTTACCCATACTAGTGGGCAGAGCTTGCAGACAATAACATAAAATAAGAAACATGATAATGAATACATGGAACCACCCCAAAAGATACTCCTAAGCTAAGACTCTCCCTCCCTCGAGCTATGGACGACACTCTTACTCATCTCTCGGTGGCACATATCCAATGAACTGGGCAAGCTCCTCGGGTGCATGAAGACGGAAGGATGGATGAGCGTGCCCTCCATGACGTGGGCGCACCTCGGACGTCGTGCCAACCTCCGCTGGGTCACCGTCTCCTCGCTACCCATCCCGATATCCATGGGTGCCGGGCAAGACCCTCCGAGAAAGGACGGGAAGGGGGATCCTCTGAGGGGTCCGTCTCGAACGTCTCGAGCAGGCACGTACTGGGTAACCTGATCTGAAGATGCTGGACGGCGACGATTCTGCCCGTCATCCTGGTCGGTCCTCTCAAAAATCATGTCGTCGCCAAAGGGGGAGGTCGGGGTGAATCTGAAGCTGGAGACTGGAAAGGTAACGGGCGTCCCACGTATGCAAAATGCGAATAGCACATGACCCTCAAAATGGTATGACTGGTGATCTGGATCGAAGTGCAATTCCCACACGGGCGCATCAACAAAAATCACGAACGACGCCATCGATATAAAGACGTAACGAAAGAAAGAGAGAGGGGGTGAGAATTCTTGCTAAAGAATCTCAGGAGGAATCCTCTATCCTAGTGTCATCGTTTACGTCCCAGGAACCTTGGGTTTATTATGAAAAGGTTAAGCATGCATAAGTTCATTATGAGGTTTTCACAAAGGTATTTATCCAAGGTCCATGTCTTTTATAATGATTCTTAATGCATGTATGCAACATAATAGTTCATGGATGCATGGCTTTAGGTAAATCAAACAATTATCAAACAACATATAAGTGGCATGAAACTTTTCTCTTGAACATCTTTCCTTTTCTTATACTTGTGACACCAATCATAATAGTAACCGCACCCTTAAACTAGGCTATGAGCTCATACCTTAACTAGTCGTCACTAGTTCTTACTTATCCTCTTGATAAGCGAATCATAAACATAATCATAATCATCATAATCCTACTCCGAGTACGGGTAGGGGCCTAAGGATCACCCATCATGGGACTTTTTCCTTCTTCGAAACGCATCGACTGGTTAAGACCACGACTTTGTCCGCTTTGGCAGGCTAATGTCTATGCCCTCAACCTTCTCCTCACCTAGCAGGAGGAGTACGTCTCGGTGTGTCACCTTAAACATCATATACTTTCATTCTTCGAAACGCATCGACTTGGTTAAGACCAACGACTTTGTCCGCTTCGGATGGCTGACGTCCATACCCCCACGGGTTTACTTGCTCTTCATTGAAGGAGAAATGCGTCTCGGCATATAACTTTAAACTTCATATTTCTCAAAAACTTTCTTTTGTCCCTCAAATTTGACGGAAATTCGGCGGCATAACAACTACTCTCCGAATTTCCTCAAATTTGAGTCATGCCACATAATCTAGTCACATGCATCATTTTCATGGAACTTTCTCATTGCAATAACTTTCTAGTTCACATGAGCATATTTCTCAATTTCATTCATATTTTTGAAATATTATGCATCTCAAACACAACATTTCATCATATCACCATATCAAATTTGGCACATAAAGTTTCATGCTCAAGGAACTAACATAATCACATCATCATAAGTGTGCACGAGGTTCATCATCATAATCATACTCTCTCGTCCACCTATCTCATAGTATCTTATGCTTTGACCCTTACGGGCTTTAAACTTGTATTTGCATTTTATTACCCTCAAGGGGTTGGCACTTAAACTTTTCTCTAAGATTTGAACCCATCAAAATTTCAATCAGCACTTATCATAAAAGGGCAGAAAATCGCATGCTTACGGGGCTCTAAATCTCCATTTGTGACCCTTTTTAAGATCCATCTTCGCCTAAGGCTCCATAATTAATTCTTAGATCAATTATGAGGGATTCCTAGGCATGTTCTCAAAGTTATGAACCACTTTAAATCTCTTATCATCATCTTAAACTTAGAAGTTAACACCTAATTATTTTATGAAGGGATCTTGTATATGTCTTACTAATTATGAGCCATTTATCCTTGAATTAATCATGCTAGAACAGATTTGCATCTCTTGCATTAAGGTGTTCTAGAATTCTCATCTCTAATCCCTTTTTAAGTTACTTATTCTTTTCTAACTTCTCTAAATCGATCCTTGCTTCACTCAACATAATTTTACACATTTAACACCTTAGAACAGCATTTATACAGGAGCCAAACATAGAGCCAAAAATCATGAACCCATAAGATCACATAATCTCTTGGGTTGAAATGCATATAAGTTACTAGTTTTCTCTTGGATGTTTCTGAAAACAAAATGTTCTGGTAATCGATTACATGTTCCTAGTAATCGATTACCAGGAGCTCAATTCATTCTGGGTTTAAAAACGGGATAATCGATTACATATAATGGTAATCGATTACTTGGGGTTAAATCGTTTCCGAAAAATAAAGAACATAGGGTAATCGATTACATTATAATGTAATCGATTACATGGTTTCCAGAAGGTCTGGGCATGAAAAAGCCGTGGTAATCGATTACATTACTCTGGTAATCGATTACCAAACCAAAAGTCCTTCAAAACCTTCTGGTAATCGATTACATGGGTGGTAATCGATTACCAAACCTCCGGAATTTGAGAAAACATGATTTTGACACATTCCAAACTATTTTAAACATCTTGAGACCTCATAAAACAGTTTTCCAACATTTTCTTGAAATCATTCATGTATTTTACAAAATCAAACCATTATTGGATCATACCAAAACTCATCCATTTCTTTTTGAATGGAGTTTCCTTTTTAGGATACTTAGGGCAAGTCTTTGAGCTCTAGAGTATTTAGGTGATGACAAATCTTAAACATGCCATGCACTTTATTTTACTCTTCATTAGAAAGTAAAGTGAGAGCATAAAATAAATATGAGATGCAACTTCATTATTATCTTTAAGGATTAAGTGATGACTTGAAATATAAACATGAAATGCAAGCTTGGGAATTTAAATATGGTAATGCAAGTTCATTCATTTATTCTTGTGAAATTAGTGATAGCATCAAAATAAACATGAGATGCAAGACATAAATTTAAACATGAATGCATCTTGTTTTTATCTTAGCTAGAGCTCTTGCAAGACTTTTAGAGGAACATAAACCTCAACCCATTATGTATCATAAGGCAAGCTTTAGAGTTCTTAGCACCTAGACTTCAAAAGAAATCTTAAGGTTTGAACTCATCATCAAGCTTAAAGAAATGGACCCAAAGTTCATCACTTTGTCTAAACAAAACTACAAGAACTAAGTCATATTCTTTATTTTATTGCTCATGGGCTTCAATCTAGAGTAAAACTCTTAGAACGGCCGAACCAACTTTAAGGTTGGCAAGGGTAAGCTTAGAGCTCTTTGAAATCATAAGATTAACTTTCTTAACAAAACTTTTGTGATCTACTAGACATATTTTACAAACTTTGTTCAAATCCAAAGAAGAAAAACTGAAATCCTTAAGGGAAAGAGGAAGAGGAAAACCAAAACTTAAGCCAAGAAAAGAAAGGAAATCCAAGCATGTATGGTCCAAGACCAAGTTGTTTCAAGCTTTAGAGGTTTCTCACATGACAACAACAAGTCATTATCTTGAAACCTCATCATCAAGCTCACATTCTTTTTGTAAAAAGGCCTCTTGGCCGAAAAAGAGGGGAAGGGAAAGGAGTTTGAAACCAAGAGAAAAACTAGAACTTTCTTGAAGAACACAAACAAAAATCATCAAAACTTAACCCCTACCTTAAGAAGTCTTGAAGAGAGGAAGGAAAGCTTGAGTTTTTGATGAAATGGAGAGGAAAATCCTCTTGAAACTTGAAGGGAGAAATCAGCTAAAGTGAGGAAGTTTGAGAGGAAATGAGAGGATTTGCAAGAAGTGTGAACTTACCAAGTGAACCAAAGTGTGACAAGGTTCATCAAGGCTTGGTATTTATAGAAAAATGAGACATGTTGGCTGATTTGGGAAGGAATGGCTGATGGCTTTTCAAGGTCAAGGGAGGAGGAAAATATCTCTTACAAAAGCATGGGCTTAGGCATGGCAAGCATGGTTGGAAGCATGGGCAAGATGCAAAGCATGGCCTAAGGCATGGGCTTGGAGTGCATCAAAAATCAACATGTGGCACCATTTTTAGGGGGATTTTCGGCCAACACATCAGCCAAGGGGGAAGGGATTTTGTTCATGTAATTGTGGTTTAAGGATGTGTTTAAGTGTTTCTTTGATTAAGATTTTGGTTAGGAGTTTGTAAGCAAGTGTTTAGGTGAGAAAATGGTTAATTAAGGTGGTTCAAGACTTGATTAGGAGGGTAATCTTATTAGATTAGTAATTTAAAATAATTCTTTTGGTCAAATGAGGTATGGCTCAATTCCTTAATTTAAGGAATTGGAGAGAGAAATACTATTCAAGATTCCATGACTAGGAATCTTGAATTTAAAGAATACAATTAGAGTTTATCGAAATAAATTATTTTGACTCTAGATTAATTATCGAAATAAATTAATCTTCGATTAAAGCCTAATATTGCTTAGGTTTGCTTAATTGCGTCATTAGGCTTATGTTACACTGTTCTAGGGGAAAAATGGTAATTTTGTGCTAAACTCCGGGACCTTCAGCCAACTAAACATCAAACATTGCTCATAAACATCATTCTAAACTTCCTGAAAAAGTTTCGGGCTCAACGGCACCTTTTACCCGTGTAAACACGAGGGTATTTTGGTCATTTTGAGCCGAAAGTTTAGAAAACGAAATTTTCACCTCGAAAATCATTCATAACAACATAATCCCCTTTAAACATCGAGTTGACCCATTCGAGGGTTGCGGGCAACTGTCCTCAAATTTCGGGTAAAATGACCTCAGGGCATTTTGGCCATTTGTACTCGAGGCGGAAATGAGGCGTTACAATTCTCAATTCATAATCATTCATAACATTTTCTCGTTTATAGTCTTATTTTGGAATAATATATATACCAACTAATCATGCATCTGGAGATTCCCAGGAAAGAGGTGGTAACAATGGACACGCTAAATACCAAGTCTTTCCTAGCCAGAACCTTTCCAAATTACACTTTTATAGTAATATACTTTCTTCCAACAACGGGTAAATTTTTAAATAATAAAGAAATTTCATTATTTCATGCATAGGCATTCCCATTGTTTGCAACAGCAACTATAACATGCAAGCTAGGGAATCATTCAATGGCATCAAATACTTAACAAGCATCAAATCACTTTATAGACTTATCATTTAAAACATCAAAGAGGCATCATCATAAATCCTTATCGAAAACTTAAACAACCGAAACTTTAGAATTGGGCAACCTTAATTATTGAACTAATTAATTATGCATCTAAGGGACTTATTACCATCAATTATAAGCCTAAGAATGTTATTAGACTATATGGGGCAGCATAACGTAAGTTATTCTTAAGGTTTTACCTGTGTAGAAGTTGCTTTTTTAACCCTTTTCTCGTTACGGCTTTCCCTATGATGCTAAAATTAATTACTAAACCAATTATGAATCATTCTCCCTTATCTAAACATTATAAAATCTGGTTCTTAAGGTCACTAAAGGCTCTGGACAGAATGCATAAATTTCATTCTCTAAAATTCTAGAAATCTTGCTTTTACGGTTTTCTAGGAAGCTAGTTTTATCTCTAACATGCATAGAATCATTCCTTAGCAATAAACCATAATTATCACAACTTCAAACATATTAAACCATCATCATACAGTAGTACTAAACTCAGATTAGTGGCTGAATCATGAACCTCACATAATTGCTTAAAATCACATTTTTAAATACAAGTAAGATACTAGTATCCCGTAAAATCTTTGCAAGGCCTTCAAACTCTTTTAAAAACTAATTCTTTTTGTTACTCTTGAAAGAAATTTTAGAACTAAATCAGTAACTTATTTAAAACCACTTTAGGCCTACCTTAATCATAAGGCCGATTTATACATTGAAAGAATCTTTATGATTAAAATTTTCACTTAAGATAAAAGGAGCAAGTCTTGAGCTTTAGAGATTTAGGTGATAACTAGAATCATAAACATGCTATGCAACCTCATTTTAATCTTATCTTTATAAGGTGATAACTTGGAATTATAAACATGATATGCAAGAACTTGAGCAGCGGTAGTCGCACTGGACCAGTAGAGGAGAAGAGAATCTTAAAAGGAGCGGCGGTAGTCCGCACTGGACCAGTGAGAGAGAGAGAGAATTCTTATTACATCTTATTAAGCTCCAAACTCAAGACTTCTTAAAGAATGAATTCTTTGACTCCAATAATCTTAAGGAAATTGAAAGTGAGCTTTAGAGTTCTTATTACCATGGTTCCAACTTTGTTTGTGATACTTGGGCAAGTCTTTGAGCTCTAGGATCTTTAAATGATGACATAAAATAAACATGTCATGCATTGATTCTTTTAGCCATTATAAAATAAAGTGAGAGCATAAAATAAATATGAGATGCATCTTCTTTATTATCTTTGAAGATTAAGTGACAACTTGAAACATAAACATGAAATGCAAGCTTGGAAATTTAAACATGAGAATGCAAGTTCATTTATTCATTCTTGAGAATTTAGTGATGACATAGAAAGTAAATATGGTTATGCAAGGCATAAACTTAAACATGGATGCAAGTTCATTTTATTTCTTTACTAGAGCTCCTCCAAGACTTTAGAGAAATATAAATTCAACCCAATATATCTTAGCAAGACAAAGTGAAAAATACATCTTTCAAGTTCTAAACTCAAGATCTTTATTTTTACATCATAAAAACATCATTCTTTAAAGTTTTGCATCAAGTGGAATTTTCAAGCTTTAGAGGCCTAACTTGTGATGGATTTACAACCAACACTCAAGGTCCTCATCATCAAGCTATCATCATATTCCCATATAGGCCTTATGGCCGAAATGTTCAAAGGAAAAGAAAGAAGAAAACTGAATGGAAAAGCTAGAGAAAGTCCATGAAATCATCATTTTGAACCAAGAACAACACTTAGCAAAGCATAGAAATAAGCTTAAGCATGACTCCCTACCTAATGTGGTTTGAAGGAAAGGAAGAGAACTTGGTTTCTTGGAGTGAAATGAAAGAAAATCTCTTTGAGAAATTGAAGAAGAAGTTTCAGCCAAGGGGAGGAGGAAAGAAAGTTTTTGTGCTTTGTAAAAACTAGAAATTGTGCAATTATGAGCAAGGCTTCTAAGACTCCTTAAGCATGCCTATTTATAGAGATTTTGAAGCTCATGAATGGACAAGAAAAGGAGGAAAGTCTGACCAAATTTGAGGAGGAAACAAGGAAGAAAAATCATCTTGTTTGGTGGCTTAAAACATGGAATCATGAAACATGATTCCTTATTTTCATACCTTGAGTTTTGTGCCAGTTTGACAAATTTTTTGATGCATATTAGGCCATATAATTTCGTGCATTATAGCCCAAGGAGGATAAAATTTGTGTGTTCCATGTATTATTAGGTGTAGGTAGGTATCTTGCAAATTAGAGAATTACAATTAAGGGCTTAGGTGAATTAGTAAGCAATTTGAGTGTTTTTAAGCAATTTTAGTTCTAATCAATCTAAATAAATAATTTTGACTCTAGATTAATAATTAGAATCTAATAACCTTTAATTTGAGCCTAATATTGCTTAGGTTTCGTTATACGAATCAAAATCTCAAAATTCGCAAAATTGCACAAAGGGACAAAATGGTAATTTTACTTAAAAATTACCTGAGACCACCCGAGCTTAACTAATGGTTAATCATAGCTTAAAAACATGTTTTAAAAAATTTTAGTGAGGTTCAAGCTCAGTGAGGCAATCAAAGTTAAAACGGCCGCGGGGCGTTTTGGTCATTTCACGCGTTGGAGCTCAAAATTAGGATTCTTCTCCTCTATTAACACACATAACACAAACAATCCCTTATTATCATCAAAACATCCCCTTGAGGAAGGGTGGGGCCCACGATCCTCATTTTCTGAGTAAAATAACCTCAGGGCATTTTGGTCATTTTACACGTTCAGAAAATGGGTTTGCAACTCTCGCACGAATTGCTCCTAAACTTTCTTCTAATGTTATATTCCTTTATTGAGGATTGTTGGTCTCAAATTTTATGTAAGAATTACCTAGAGTAATTCGGTAATTTAAACGATAGTAAAAATTGAAATTACAAAAATTACTTAAAAATTAATTTGAGCTTTGTTAGTTGTAATTTTAAAAATATAATAGTTTAACAACGAATGAGGGTGGCCAACGAATGTTTAAAAAAAAAAAATTCGGGGTGAATAGTAACCTAGGCCCACAAGCAACCAAAGCAGCTAAAACCCTAGATTTCAGGCAGGAAATCCAAAATTAGGAAAACATGGGAATAAGGTTAGAAATAGGTGGGAATGATAATTTTATACTTAAAATTAATTTTCGGACAATATCGGTTAATCGGGTACGGTGTTTACTCGTTCGGTAAAATTTCAATATGCGTTTAACTAAAGATATTTTTAGTCACCACAAATGGTCAAAGCTTATCCTTTTAGGACATGTGGAAGACCAAGATTTAATCTTGGAATCCAAGATTAAATCTTAGCTATCCATTTTGCTTTATTTCATAATATCTTCATGCAATTGTTATAAGATTAACACATGTCCAAAGCTTGTTCAAGAAGCCAAAGTCCTTCTTCTTTAAGCATCAATTTCGTGCAGCCTTCAAGGAGAAAAGAACCAGCCACCATTTTCATCTTCAAGAGCTTGATCTTGAGTTCTAAGCCCAAAAACCCTAGCCTAGAGTTGTTGAAACATCAAAAGTTCTTCATTAAACTTATTCTACACCTAATTCTCTACCAATCTAACCGAACAAAATTTCCATTCCTTATCAAAACATTGTCTTGTACCTCATACCTCACTGATATCAGAGGGGTTTGAAGTTAGATTGGGAGCTTTGGAGGAAAAGGAATCAAGTTTGGTTAATCTTGAAACCAAGGAGCTAATAGGTTACTACAAGTAGGGTTTCTGTTGCCTTTCTTTGTCAAATTTTTCTGATCTGTTTTGGCATGACCTAGATCCGAAATTTCTGGTTGTTTTGGTTGATATTATGTTGATATTGATATGTGATTTTTGGTGGTGTGTTGGGATGGTGTTAAAAAGGGTTTTTATCAAAATAAGTTTGGACTAGGTTTCTGAATTTCTCTTGTCCTGTAGGTAGCAGTGGTCATGAATTTTCTGGTATATTTGTGGGTGTTTTCATGAGCTATAAAAATTATATGTTGAATAGAACACCTTAAAATAACTACATGAATTTTCTTAGGTTTAGTTTTAAGGTTTGATGCCTCAGAAAAATCAGAAACCAAAATGAGGCAGATGTTGTCTTGATTGTTGAAACTGAAGCAATAAAGTTGTCCAATTTTATTACCATAGCAAATGATTGAATTACTCCTTTAAATTTTTACACGAAGTTAATAACATATTGAATTATAATTTTAAATTTTATGTGAATTGATTCAATCATTTGCTAGGGTTAAAAATTTTGGGAACTGAGCCTGGACTGTGATTGGTGGCCCCTGACCCCAAAATTTGTACATTTCCTGAAATAGCTATGGACTTTCGATTGTCTTGAAATTTTTACAGGGTCTCCTAGACACATTGAAGTGTCTTATAGAATTTTTATAACCTCTAAATTGATTGTTTGATAGAAAAACAAATTGTGCTACAATGGGGGTGAAAACTGCCCATTGTGCCTGGAAATGAAACAATATTTTGAATTGAGAATGTAATGGCATTTTGACTTCTAGTATGATATGAGTATTTTATATTAAGTGTTTGGCCATGTGACTTGTGACATATAAAAGTATGCTAGAGGCATGATTGAGATTATATTGTGAATGGATGCCTGTATATTCATTATGCATGCATTTCAGAAAAGATAATATATATAAATTTAGTCGTGCATGTTCTAACATATGGACAAAATAGAAACAAGACTTAGGTTGAATGAGGGGAAGGAAATTGAAAAGAGAAACCCCCAATTTATAGTCGGTAAACGTATGGCTCAGAATAGATCTATGTGGGATTGGAAATGGAAAAAAATGAAGTTCGATGACCACATATAGGAATAGCTTAGTCCTGATGAGCGGTCTGTTTCCTTGTGTGGTGTGACCCACATAAATACCCAACATCGGAAATGGAAAAATGAAGTTCGATGACCACGTATAGGAATGAGCTCAGTCCTCAAGCGTCTATTCCCTTGTGTGGTGTGATCCACCATAAATACCCGTTGGTATAAACGATCTATTGTGGAGTTGTCCACTAAAAATACCCGTTGGGTATAAACTAAGTCTTTCCTATGTCAATGAAAAGAGAAAAATGCACTAATTGGCTTTCTATGGCCATGATGGAAACCAGGTCACTTTGAGATAACTTTATTTTGACATATGTATCACCTATATCATATGAAATCCTTTAAGTAGATTTACTTACTATGTGTTTGAGCTTCTGGATATATGTACATGTACTGATTGATTGTTAAAAGCTACCCACTTCGGAAGAATGATTTTGGAACCTTAAAATGAACCTTTAGAATATATTGCATGATCACATCTTAATAACAAAGTGGCTGCGATGACGATGACATTATGATTGTGATTGGGGAGTTGCCTGAGAATTATAAAATTCTCACCCCTATGATTTGTGTTTTGTGTCGCCTCGAGGTTAAGCCAAACATCATGATGCTGCTATGCAAGGAATGTGGCCGCAATAGTATAGTAGTTATTGTTTTATTTTGTTGTACTTAGTGGGATGGAAAATGTATATAAATGTATTAGAGGATAAACATGTAGTAAAGCTCATAGAGGAGCTTCCTTTTGTATTTTAGCTGTGTATTCAATGAATATGGTGTTTATTTGTAATATGTTTTATAGAATTACGTTAGTTATCTTGCACGTGAATCGAGCTTGCTATAGATAATTAAGAAAGGTCCGCTAATTAACAAGTAACAACTCTCGAGTATGATATCATGGCTTAAGAATGGTGTTGTACTTGGGAGGATGTTACATAATTTCAATGAGATTAATTGGTCTCTAGAAGAGTTTTGAGTTCTGAAAATGATTCTAAGAGAAACTAGCAACTTATATGCATTTAAATCACGAAATTATGTGATTATATGATGTTTGTATTTCGTTACCTTATGCACTTGGCCACTTGGATAAATTCTATTTTATGGTGTTAAAATGTGTAAAATTGTAACACCCTAATATTTAACCCAAACACGCCTAGGACGTATTAAGATTAATTATTAGTTATTACTTCCTTTTAAACTCATTTGTGAAATTACTTAGCGGAAAGTACGGGAAATTTTTTTTTTTTGAAAAGGGATTGCGTAAAACAAAATGCGAGCTTTTGCGTACAACGTAAATGAAACGTAAGTGGAAGAACAACTAAAACATGCAAGGTAAAGCAAATGAATCATACAAAACAAAAGCAATAAAGAACACCTTGATCATAAAAACATCCATCATAATATTAATCATAATAGTTTTAGTACACAACTGAAAAGATAATATAAAGTCATACCCATACTAGTGGGCAGAGCTTGCAGTATAGGAAAAACATAAAATACAAGAAGTGTAAATAGCGATCAGAGAAGTCCCAAGATACAACCCAATGACTACCCCCTCCCTCAAGCTATGGGTGACGCTCCCTCTCATCCCTCGATGCCACATACCGATGAACTCGGGCGAGCTCCTCGGGAGCATGTAGACGGAAGGTGGACGAACATGACCACCGCGATGTGGGCGCATCTTCGGGCATCGTTCGAGCCTCCGCGTGACGCCGTATCCTACTATCTTTAACATCCATGGGAACCGGAGGGGGATCCCTCGAGAAAGGATGAGAGGGGAATCCTCTGACGACGGTCTCCGAATTCCTCGGGCAGGAACGTACCGGGATAGCCAAGCACTGAAAGCGATGGTCGGGCATGGCGGTTCTGCGTCGCGGGTCGCGTCCTCTCAAAGATCAAATCATCGCCATAGGGAGAGGTCGGGGTGAAGCGAAGCTGGAGACGGAAAAAAACGGGCATCCCATGTATGCAAAAATGCGTACGCACAACGACCCTCAAAGTGGTAGGATTTATGATCTGGGTCGTAATGCACCTCCCACACCAGGGTATCAAGGAAGATCACGAACGACGCCATCGTGGTCTAGAGACGTAACGGAAGAGAAAAAGAGAGAGGGTGAGAATCTTGCTAAAGAATCTCAGGGAAATCCTCTATCCTAGTGTCATCGTTTACGTCCCCAGGAACCTTGGGTTTATTATAAAAAGGTTAAACATGCAAAGGTTCATTATGAGGTTTTCATAAAAATAGTTATCCAAGGTCCGTGTCTTTTATGATGAATCTTAATGCATGTATGCAGCATACCATAGCATGAATGCATGGCAATACAAGGCAACAATTAAAACATATCATTAACAAGTAGTTCACATATAAGTGGCATGTAGTTTCTCATGATCAACCTTCCGCTTTCATAAGCGAATTCTCATCTTTCTCATTTCTCAACTTGTGACATCATGATCTTTTGAAAACAATAGTAACCGACCCCTGATACTAGGCTATGAGCTCATACCTTAACTAGTCGTCACTAGTTCTTACTTATCCTCTTGATAAGCGAATCATAATCATAATCATAAAAATAACAAACCCCGACTCCAGAGTACGGGCAGGGACCTAAGGAATCACCCATCATGAGACTTTCTTCCTTCTTGAAACGCATCACTGGTTAAGACCAATACTTTGTCCGCTTTGGCAGGCTAATGTCTATGCCTTCACGGTTTTACCTTCTCCTCAGCGTAGTAGGAGAAGTACGTCTCATCTATAAAATGCATCATCTGGTTAAGACCAATGACATTGTCGCTTGGTATGGCCCCCACGACCATACCCTCCATGGGTTTCCTTTCTCCTCACCGTAGCAGGAGAAATGCATTCTCGACATGTCACATATAAAAATCTTTCTTTTCAAAACTTTCTCAAGTCCCTCAAATTTGACAAAAATTCAGAGCATAACAACTACACTCCAATTTCCTCAAATTTGAGTCATGCCACATAACTCAACCACACATATCATCCTCATGAAACTTTCTCAAATAAATAGATCTTTAATTCACAAAAGCATACCCTTCTAATTCCTTCATATTTTCAAAATCTCATGCACCTCAAGCATGGCATAACACATCATCACATCAACATGCCAATCATACACATAAAATTTCATGCTCAAGATGTTAACATAATCACATCATTAAGAATATGCTCACTCGACCTCATGCTCACATCTCACTTCCTCTCATGGTATCTTATGCTCTAGCCCTTACGGTCTTAACTTGTGTTCCAATTACCCTAACTTTCATTATGGATTTTTATAACACCTAAGGGATCATTACCTATAATTCTCTAAGTTTAGGCATACTAAAATTCCAAACAGCATTATGTATTTTGGGCAGAAAATTTAGCTCATGATTACGAGGTTCTAGAATTTCCATTTTACACCCTTTTTAAGATCCTTCGCCTACGGCTTTATAATTAACTCCTAAACCAATTATGAGGGATTCCTACACATGTTCACTAATTATAAACCACTTTCCTTAGTTTTAAACATGCTGGAACAGAATGCTTATTTTGTGCATTTAAGTGTTCTAGAATTCTCATTTTTAATCCTTTCAAGTTACTTATTCTTTTCTAACTTCCCTAAATCGATCCTTGCTTCACTCAAACATAATTTTACACATTTTAACACCATAAAACAGAATTATACAGTGGCCAAAACATCAATGGCAGATCGAAATCATAAGCTTCATAGAATCACATAAGTGATGAATTAAAATGCATACAAGTTGCTAGTTTCTCTTGGAATCATTTTAGGAACTCAAAACTCTTTTAGAAACCAATTAATCTCATTGAAATCATATAAATATATGCTAGGTCAGTAGCTAAATTATTTAGCTCAAGGAATGGATTTAAAACATAAAACTTTGTTCATAAAGTTCCTTGAGTACATCTAAGCTTAGAAAAATTCCAAGACTTAGACTATGGGCACTTATGATTAGAGCTCATCCAAGTCCATCATCATCACCACAAGGCCGAAATGGCATTCCTTCAAATGCCTCCATTTTCTAAAACTTTATGCAAGATACTTGGGCAAGTCTTTGAGCTCTAAGATGTAACATCCTCCCAAGTACAACCTCATTATTAAGCTATGATATCACTCGAGAGATGTTACTTGCTAATTAACGGACCTCTCTTAATTATCTATAGCAAGCTCGATTTACATACGAGATAACTAAGCATAATTCTATTAAAACATCTTACAAGTAAACATCAAGTTTATTAAACATACAACTAAAAATACATAAGGAAGCTCCTCTATGAGCTTTAGTACATACCCTTCTAATACATTTACATACATACTCATTTCACTAAGTACATCAAGAATAAAACGAACTCCTTATACTCCAGGAATCCTACACTCCTTTGCATAGCACATCCCATCCCCTGGCTTAACCTAGGAACATCTAAACAAACACATAGGGGTGAGAATATTATAAAATTCTCAGGAGGGTAGTTCCCCCATATACTACACACAGGAGGCATAAGTGATTCATGCAAAATCATACACAAAAATCTTGAAAACCCTCTGGAACTAAGGATAATATCACCATAATCGATCGAGTAATAATATGTACAATTGGAAACTCTATTCCTCATATCTTTCTCAACTTTCTCAACATAGGAAGGCTTATTCTCATAGAGAGATACATTCACACTTCACAATTTCACAAAGGACCATAGACGCCAGGACATGAGCTCATTCCTATTCCAGATCATCGAACTTCATTTTTTTCCATTTCCGTATCACTCAGAGTCTATGCCTAGCCGATACGTCTATCGACTCATAACTTTTCTTGGGAAGTCCTTCTTTTTCCTTCCCTCTCAATTCTTCTAAGCCTTGTTTTTTTCCCATATGTTTCGAACATACACAGTAAGATATGTACATACTATCATAGAATTTCAGCCATTTCCACATCTCATTATCCTGGAGAATTGATGTTCTAGGCACAACAATTTGTTACCATATCAAACAACCATTCCACCCTTAAGGAAAATTTCACATGACACTTCAATGTGTCTAAAACAACCTGTAAAAATTTTAGGGCAATCAGAGTTATATAACCACTTCAATAAAATAGGAAAATTTGGTGGTCAGAAGCCACAAATTCATAGTCCAGACTTGTGTTCTCAAAATATTTAGCCCTAGAATTTGATGGAATCATGGTACAAGAAAATTCACAGAGGTATTTCAACATGTTATTAGTCTTGTGTAAAAATTTCAGGAGCTATCTCAATCAATTGCTATGATGAAAAATTCGGGCAATCTTGTTACTTCAGTCTCAACAATTCAGAAGAAACAGTTACAATTCGGTTCCTAATTTTTTTGAGGCATCAAACCTTAGAATTAACCCCTAAGAAAATTCGTGTATTTAGTTTTAGGGATAACTACAACATATAATTTTCATGGCTCATGAAACCACCCACAAATTTCCAGAAAATTGTGAAAAGTTCTAATTCACAGAACAAGAATCAGTCCAGCAACCTAGTTCCAATTTCACTTTAGAGAAAACCCATTTTAAAACCATCCAAACACAACACAAAAATTCATACATCAATATCAATATGTTAACCATCAATATCATCAAAATTTTCGGAATTAGGGCAAGCCAAAACAGAATTGAAAAATTTCACAAGGAAGGCAGAAAACCTACTCTTGAAGGCTAGTCTCTCTTTGTCTCTAGCTTGCTCCAAGATGAGAGTCCTTCACTCCAAGACTCCCAAAACACCTTCAAACCCTCCTCTGATCAGTGATGGATGAGGTGAATATGATGAGGTTTTGAAATTTTAATCGGTTAGATGTTTGGAGTTTGAGGTGTAGAACAAGTTTAGTGAAGAACTTTTGATGATCCAACAACTCTAGCTTGGAGTTTTTGGGCTTGGAACTCAAGAACAAGCTCAAGGAAATAAAAATGGTGGCTGTTCTCTTCCTCTTGCTGACCACGAAATTGTTTGGCTTGGAGGAGAAGAATTTGTGACTAGGCTTGCTTAATAAATGACATGAAGATATTTAACAAAGTAATGATCATTTAGATGACAAGGCAATGATGGATGGCTAGGATTTGATCTTGGATTCCAAGATTAAATCTTGGCCTTCCACATGTCTTGATTAGGTGGGTATCATCCATTTGTGGTAATGAAAGTATCTTTCATATTAAAAAACCGTACATCGAAATCTACGAACGGGTAAACGTTTACTCAATCTAACTAATATTATCCGAAAAATTAATTTTAAGTATAAAATTATCATTCCCACCTATTTCTAACCTTATTCCAATATTTTCCTAATTTCAGACGGGTCCCTATCCAATGTTTTGCTGTCCCTTAGTCTGAGGCCCCACAAAACACTATTCACAAAAACTGGGTTTTTTTTATACGTTCGTTGGGCCCTTATCAGTGCCCAACTATTAGATTTTTGAAATTATGACTACTAATAACTCAAATTAATTTTTTAAGTAATTTTTCGGGTGTTGCATAAGACATTTAAGTGATGGCATAAACTTAAACATGATATGCACTTATTTTATTCTTCATTAGAAAGTAAAGTGAGAGCATAAAATAAATATGAGATGCAACCTCATTATTATCTTTAAAGATTAAGTGATGCTTGAAATATAAACATGAAATGCAAGCTTGGAAATTAAACATGATAATGCAAGTCCATTTAGTTATTCTTGAAAGTTTAGTGATGACATCAAAATAAACATGCTATGCAAGGCATAAATGTAAACATGTGTGCAATTCATTTTATCTTAGCTAGAGCTCTTACAAGACTTTAAAGGAACATCATAACCTTAACCCAAATGTATCTTAACAACATAAAGTGAGCTTTAGAGTTTTTAGCACCAAGACTTCAAAGAAGTCTTTGGTTTTGAACTTCATCATCAAGCTCAAGAAAATAGACACAAAGCTCAACACTTTGTCTAAACAAAATACAAAGAACTAAGTCATATTCTTTATTTTATTGCTCATGGGCTTCAATCTAGAGTAAAACTCTTAGAAGCCGACCAACTTTAAGGTTGGCAAGGGTAAGCTTAGAGCTCTTTGAAAACATAGGATTAATTTTCTTTAACAAAACTTTTGTGATCTACTTAACATTTTTAGCAAACTTTGTTCAAATAAAGACAAAGGAAATCGAAATCTTTCAAAGGAAAAGGGAAGAAAGGAAACCATTCAAGAAAGAAAGGAAGAGAAACCGAAAATGATCAAGAAAAGAAAGAAAACACAAGCATGTATGGTCCAAGACCAAGTTGTTTCAAGCTTTAGAGGTTTCTCACATGACAACAACAAGTCATTATCTTGAAACCTCATCATCAAGCTAAAGTTCTCCTCATAAAAAGGCCTCTTGGCCAAAATGAAAAAGGAAGAGGAAAAAGAGTTTGAACCAAGAGGAAACTAGAACTTTTCTTGAAGAAAACAAGCAAAAACTTTAAAACAAAACCCCTACCTAAGGAAGTCTTTGAAGAAATGAAAGAAAGCTTGAGTTCTTGAAGAGTTGAGAAGAAAAAATCTTCCCTTGGTTGTGTGTTTGGCCAAAAGGAAGCTCAAGGAAGATGATTTTTCCTTGAGTTTCTAAGCTTGGAAATGGAAAGTTTGAGTGTTTAAGAGATGGTTTAAGGTGAGGTAGTGGTGGTTTGTGGTTGTTTATGGTGGTTTGTGGTGGTGGCAAGGTTCTTTGAGGAAAGGAAAAGAAGAAGAAGATGAAGAGAAATTGAGAGAAAAGGAAGAAAATGCAAGAAAGCTTGAAACTTGGCAAAGCTTCTAAAGTGTAACCAAGTTCTTCCAAGCTTGGTATTTATAGGAAATTTTGCACAATGGAGGCTGCCAAGGGAGAGAGGCTGATGGCCTCTTGGCCATTTGGGGAGAAAAATATCTCTTGATTGGTATGGGCAAAAGCATGGGCAAAGCATGGTTGAAAGCATGGTGAGGTATGGTTTGAAGTATGGCCTAGGCATGGCTCTTGAGTGAGAAAATTCAACATGTGACACTTTTCTAGGGCCATGCATTCAGCCAGATTTGGGACAGCCAAGGGAGGATTAATTTGTTCATGTAATTGTGGTTTAGTGATGTGTTTAGGTGTTTCTTTGATTAAGGTTTTGGTTAGGAGTTGTAAGAAAGTGTTTAGGTGAGGTAATTGGCTAATTAAGGTTGTCAAGACTTGATTAGGAGGGTAATCTTGCTAGATTAACAATTTAAAATCATTCTTTTGGTCAAATGAGGTATGGCACAATTCCTTAATTTAAGGAATTGGAGAGAGAAAATACTATTCAAGATTCCATGACTAGGAATCTTGAATTAAAGAATGCAATTAGAGTTTAACTAAGCAATCTTAGGTTCTAATTAACCTTAATAAATTATTTTGACTCTAGATTAATTATCAAATAAATTAATCTTCGATTAGAGCCTAATATTGCTTAGGTTTGCTTAATTGCGTCATTAAGCTCACTACACTTTGTTCTAGGGGCAAAATGGTAATTTTGCACTAAACCTGCCTGACCGCTGGGCCAACTAAACATCAAATATCACTTAAAACATCATTCTAAACTTCCTGGAAAATTTCGGGCTCAAACGGCACCTTTTACCCGTGTAGAACACAGGAGGGTATTTTGGTCATTTTGAGCCAAAAGTTCAAAACGAGATTTTCACCTCGGATATCAAATGTAACAGATATAATCCCCTTCAAACATTGAGTTGACCCATTCGAGGATTCCTGTAAACTGTCCTTAATTCCGGGTAAAATGACCTCAGGGCATTCGGTCATTTGTACTCAATAGAAAATCAGGGCGTTACATCCCTTGCTTAAAACCTTCAAGCTTTCCATCCTTAACCGCCTCAAGGGTCTTTCTAAACTCCTCATTTTCTACTTGTGCCATCATAACCTTCGTTTAAACCCACTTGTTACCGTAAGATGACACATTTTCACCCTCTTTCTGACATTGACATCCCCAAATTCATATCCCTAAACTTCTCTATCAGCTCAACTTCCTTGACCATCATATGAGATAGGCATAATGATTTTCGACTAAGGCATTGGCGACCACATTGGCCTTGCCGGGTGGTAACTTAAGCCGAATTCATAGTCTTTTAAAAACTTCATCCATCTCCTTTGCCTCATGTTTAACTCTTTTGATCAAAGAGATGCTTAAGACTCTTATGATAGAGAAAACTTTGAACCTTACTCCATATAAGTGATGCCTCCAAATCTTTAAGGCAAACACTATGGCGGCTAATTCTAGGTCATGGGTAGGGTAGTTAACCTCGTGTGGCTTGAGTTGTCTAACGCATAGGCTACCACTTGCCTATTTTGCATCAACACACAGCCTAAACCTCTACCGAAAGCATCACAATATACCTCGAAGGGTACATTGGGGTCGGGTAAAACCAAAACTGGGGTCGAGGTCAACCTTTCTTTTTACTCTTGGAAGCTCTTCTCACAATCAGGATTCCATGAAAATGGGGTGTTATTCCTAGTGAGCTTGGTTAGGGGAAGGGAATCTGGGAAAATCCTTTAATAAACCTACGGTAATAGCCTGGAATCCAAAAAGCTCGTATTTCTGAGATCTGGTCAGTCTATCCCAATTCATTACGACTTCTATCTTACTAGGGTCAACAGCTATACCTCCTTTCCATACTACATGTCCCAAAAACTTTACTTCCTTCAACCAAAATTCACACTTAGAAAGCTTTGCATACAATTTCTTCTCTTAACACCTCCAAAACCATCCTTAGATGACTTTCATGCTCCTGAGTCTTCCAATAGATGAGTATATCATCTATGAAAACTACCACGAACTTATCTAAATAGGGTCTAAAGATCCTGTTCATGTAGTCCATGAACACGGCGGGTGCATTTGTCAATCCAAAGGACATCACGGCGAACTCAAAGTGTCTGGACCGTGTTTAAAGGCGGTTTTGGGTATATCCTCATCTCTCACCCTAATTTGGTGGATCCGACCTCAAATCAATCTTAGAGAATACCATCGCTCCTTTTAATTGGTCCATGAGATCATCTATCCTAGGCAAAGGGTATTTATTTTTCACCGTTACACGATTCAATTGCCTATAATCTATACACAACCTCATGCTCACATCCTTTTTCTTAACAAACAATACTGGGCTCCCCATGGTGAAGCACTAGGTCTTATAAAATTCTTCTTAGCTCCTCCAACTGGGTTTTCAATTCTTTTAGCTCCAAGGGTGACATCCTATATGGGGCTATAGAGATAGGTCCCGTTCCCAGAACCAACTCGATGGAGAACTCCACTTCTCTCTGAAGGAACTGGGATCTCCAAATACCTCGAGACTCTCTCACCACTGGAATATCATCTATGTTCTGCTCAAAGTCTACATCACTAGCAGCTAGAAGGACATATCCCTTAGTTTTCTCCCCACTAGAAGACATCTACGAAATTTACATAAAGTTTCAAAGTTTGACTAGTTTTGTTAGGGGATGATGAAAAATAATAGATTTAGTGCAACAATCTAACAACACATGCGTAAAGCCAATCCATGCCAAGAATTATCCCTATGTCTTTCAAGGGTAAACAAATCAAATCTATGATAAAAGACCTATTTTCAACAGTGAGATGACAATTTAGGCAACAATTGCAGGTATGTATAGGCGATTTGTAGGAGTAGAAACAATAAGGTCAAAAGGAAGCTTAGAAACTTTCAAATTCAAGGATTCGACACTAGCATGTAAGATAAAAGAATGAGTAGCACCAGAGTCATATAGCACTAAGGTTCTACCATTTACTTCACACTTACCTTCAATGAAGTCGTTGGATCTCGCGCGTCTTTCGCATTAAGGGTGAAGACCCTCCCTTGGTTGTGGCCTAGGGTTTTGACTTGACGACCCTCATTGCTTCTGGATCCTCAGGTAGTGGCCGGGCTTGCCACACCAGAAGCATACTCCTTGTCCCGCATTGCAAGGAAGGTTGCCACAATTTCTCCCGCATCGGGCACACCGCGGCGGCAGGGTCGGGGAGGGAGGAGGAGCTCCTTGGGTGCCTCGTTCTTGTTCCCATTGGGCCTTCCTTGCTGGTTATTGTTGTTGTTGTTGTTGTTGTTGTGAGGACCGCCCACTCCTCCTTGATGGTTGGTTTCCCGCCCCGTTGTAATGAACGACCTCGGTGTTGCGAAATGGTTGGTTGTTGGGTCCTCTTTGTGGTTGTTGTTAATGATGTTGTTGTTGGTGTTGTTGATGCTTGAACTGGTTGGATTGGTAGGGATCGTAGTGGTTCCTTGGTTAGTTGTGGTGTTGTGGCTTGAACCTTGGGGCTTGAGGTCCCAAACCACCTGGTACGATCCGCCTCGCAGCGCTTAGCTTCTTGTGCCCTTCTTCGATGATCGGCACTTGTTGATAGGGTCGGGAAGTAACACCGAAATCATTTAAAAATTAATTTGAGCTTTGTTATTCATAATTTCAGAAATCTGCAGGAGCAACGATGATGAGGGTGGCCCAATGGACCTTAAAAAAAAAAAAAATTTCGGGCCCATGAATAGTAACCTTGCCACCCGCAGGCCGCTGGACAGCTGAACCTATTCGGCCCAAGGTGCCCGAAATTAGGAAAACATGGGAATAAGGTTAGAAATAGGTGGGATTGATAATTTTATACTTAAAATTAATTTTCGGGCAATATCGGTTTAATCGGTACGGTGTTTACCCGTTCGTGAGATTTCGGTGTGCGTTTACATTTAATGAAACTTCCAGTGAAGTTTGCCACCCATTTATACAAGTGTGTGGCTTAGAAGAAGCCACACCATTGCCACTTTATTAGGACCAATAGGATGCTTACAAAAAATTTCTACATTTATCTTTAAGAAAAGAAAACATTTTGGACTTGAAAATTCTATGCATTTTGTCATAAACTCATAAAATCAATATCTTATCATTTCCTTCATGAAAATTTCGTCCAGACCTCTCTAAGAACCATTCCTCCATTGTTCTTCCTCTCAAACTCCATTAACAAGCTTCAAGCTTGCAAAACCCTAGCTCAAAGTCACTAAAACCACAAATTCTCTTCACTAAACTTATTCTATTCATCATAACCTACAAATCTAACCGATTATAATTTGAATCCATCACTTTTTCCAACTTTGAGGGCACACAATCAGAGGTTAAAGGAAGGGTTTTATGTTGTTGGGGAAGCTTTGAAGTGAAGCAAAAGCATTCTAGAGCATCCTTTGGAGCATAGAGCTCAAGAGCTCTCAAAGTAGGGTTTTCTGCGCCTTTTCTTGTGGAATTTTTCAATTCTGTTTTAGCTTGCCCTAATTCCGAAAATTTTGATGATATTGATGATTAACATATTGATATTGATGTATGAATTTTTGTGTTGTGTTTGGATGGTTTTAAAAAGGGTTTTCTCTCAAGTGAAATTGGAACTAGGTTGCTGGACTGATTTCTGTAATCAGAATTTTTCACGAATTTTCTGGAAATTTTGTGGGTGGTTTCATGAGCCATGAAAATTATATGTTGTAGCTAACCTCTTAGACTAAACACACGAATTTTCTTAGGGATTAATTCTAAGGTTTGATGCCTCAAAAAAATTAGAAACCGAATTGTAACTGCTGCTGTCTGAATTGTTGAGACTGAAGTGACAAACTTGCCCAATTTTTAATCATAGAAATTGATTGAGATAGCTCCTGAAATTTTTACACAAGACTAATAACATGTTGAAATATCTCTATGAATTTTCTTGTACTATGATTCCATCGAAATCTAGGGCTAAATATTTTGAGAACACAAGTCTGGACTATGAATTTGTGGCTTCTGACCACCAGATTTTCCTATTTTATTGAAGTGGTTATATAACTCTGATTGCCTTGAAATTTTTACAGGTTGTCCTAGACACATTATAGTGTCATACAGAATTTTTGTGGCTCTTGGAATAGTTGTTTGATATGGCAATTAAATGTTGCACCCAGAACAATAACTCTGCCAAAGTGCTGGAATGTGAGAATGACTGAAATTTGTGATAGTTTGATATCTATTCCAAGTCTATGGTATATGAATGCATATAGTGACTTTAAGGTTTGGTTTATGAGAAATGAATGAAAATCACTTGTGATTGATTGTTTATATGTGAATTTGATGATGGTACATGTTTTAAGTAGAGAAATGAAGTCCCCTATATTATGTGAAGGGCACGAAAGGTCCCCAAATGAGTAAAGGGCATCAAAAAGTCCCCTTTTTTTGGGCACGGAAAGATCCTCTTTAATGGGCATTGGAAGTCTCAATGGGCATGAAAAAAAAGTCCCCTCCATGTTCTAAGGGCACGTATATTTCAAAATGTAATACTATGCTATTGAGTAGTATTATGTGTGCATATTAAGTGATTGAATAATAAAAGCTACCCACTTCTGAAGATGATTTTGAAACTTTAAAATGAATCTTTAGTTTACATTACATGATCATATTTTTCTAATAAACCGAAGTGGCTGGGGCGATGACGATGACATTTATGATTGTGTGTTTGGGGAGTTATCTACTAAGAATTGTGTAATTCTCACCCCTACGTTTTTGTGTTTCCTGTCGCCTCCAGGTTGATCAGAGGATACGAGGTTGCTACACTAAGGAATTCGATCGCAGTAGTTTAGTAGTTAGTGTTTTTATTATATTGTACTTAGTGGTGTGTATATGTTTGTAAACGAAGTAGAGAACATGTATGTATTCAAGCTCATAAAAGAGCTTCCTTTTGTATTTACTTATGAAATAAATAAATGTTTTGTGTATTTGTTGTATATATTTAGTAGAACCACAAATTAGTTACTACTCGACTTATCAATATTGCTATAGATAACTAAGAAAGGTCCGCTAATTTATAAGTAACAACTCCTAAGCATAATTTCATGACTTAAGGATGACGTTGTACTTGGGAGGATGTTACAAATAAGTCCTACTCTCCATGTATACCACAGGAATTGTTGAGTTCGGCCGTTAATCCTGCCATACTTAACGCACTTCCAGACTCATCGAGATTCCCTTGGAAAACCCGAGAGAACTAATCAACTCTTCAAATTTCACCGTGTATACTGGTGAGGTCATTTACCTAACCGCATGAACTTGATGTCCTTCGCGTTCACACTACTCCAGGAAATACTTCTCATAGAAGTACATCCAAGGCTTCCCAATTAATAGCAGTTCCCATAGCTTCGAGTAGCCTTTTGGTGCCGGTCACCAAAACTCCACATCAAACTCCATCATGTAGGCAGCAAAAGCAACCTTTGCTCCTCCAGCAGGCAACTACCAAGTAGATCATTTCCATGTTCTTGATTCATTCGTTGCCTTGTCCAGTCCCAAAAGGAAGGTTGGGGGATTGGCCTTGTGGAACTCTCCGAAAAGGCTTGTTCTATAACCTCTAACTGGGGACCTTGAGCAACGTCCAGTTGATTCATGCGTCAAACATACTCATCACTCTTGCCATCGCGCATAGCACTTACCCTCATTCCCTTGTTCACCTTTGCTTCGCGTTCTTATTTTGTCTTGGGTGCCATTGGTCCCTAAACACATAAGTCAACAAATAATGAGGTGATCAGGTTCAATAATCCATGCTAGATGAGCTAGTTACCATGGCACAAGTAAGAGCAGGTCATGTGTATCTATCCTATAGCTTATCTCTAACAACTAAGCACTATACATGACATACTACCGTAACATGCCTCTAAAGCATGGTTGTCCAATCCTCAACTTCATGAGAAAGAACTACTTTGATACCATAATGTAACACTCAACATTTACCCAACGCTAGGACGTATTAAGATTAATTATTAGTTATT
Source organism: Dalbergia oliveri (assembly GCA_030441495.1). NCBI lineage: Eukaryota > Viridiplantae > Streptophyta > Magnoliopsida > Fabales > Fabaceae > Dalbergia > Dalbergia oliveri. The sequence goes on from JAMLFY010000003.1 coordinate 27,380,822, forward strand.
ACTTCCTTTTAAACTCATTTGTGAAATTACTTAGCGGAAAGTACGGAAATTTTTTTTTTGAAAAGGAATTACTGTGCATAAAACAAAATGCGAGCCTTTGTGTACAACGTAAATGAAACATAAAGCGGAAGAGCAACTAAAACATGCAAGGTAAAGCAAATGAATCATACAAAACAAAAGCAATAAAGAACACCTTGATCATAAAAACATTCACCATAATATTAATCATAATAGTTTTAGTACACAACTGAAAGATAATATAAAGTCATACCTGTAACGCCCAATTTTTACTGTAATTTTTACTATCATTAGGAATTACCGAATTACCGTAGGTAAATATTATATAAAATTTGAGACCAAACAATCCTTAATAAAGGAATATAACGTTAGAAGAGAAGTTAGGAGCAATTCGTGCAAGTATTGCAAACCCCAATTTTCTGTACGTGTAAAATGACCAAAATGCCCCGAGGTTATTTTACTCAGAAATGAGGATCGTGGGCCCCACCCATCCTCAAGGGGATGTTTTGATGTTAATAAGGGATTGTTTGTGTTATGTGTGTTAATAGAGGAGAAGAATCCTAATTTTGAGTTTCGACGCGTGAAATGACCAACGCCCTTACCGTTTTAACTCCGATTTGTGCCGCTGAGCCCGAACCTCACTAAAATGTGTTAAAAGGTGTTTTTAAGCCATGATTAACCATTGGTTAAGCTTGGGTGGTCTCTGGGCAATTTTTAAGTAAAATGACCGTTTTGCCCCCTTTGTGGTAGTTTTACAAATTTTGAGATTTTTGATTTGTCTAACGAAACCTAAGCAATATTAGGCTCAAATTAAAGCTTATTAAATTCTAATTACTAATCTAGAGTCAAAATTATTTATTTAGATTGATTAGAACCTAAAATTGCTTAAAACACCCAAATTGCTTAGTAATTCACTTAAACCCTTAACCGTAAATTCTCTAAATTGCATGAATACCTTGCCTACACCTAAAAAATACATGGAACACACAAAATCCTCTTCCACAAGGCTGTAATGCACGAAATTATTGAGTAATAAGTCAGAAAATTATTACACAAAAATCCAAAGAATGAAAACAAAGAATCATGAAAACATGGAAACATGATTCCATGTTTTAAGCCACCAAACAAAATGATTTTTCTTCCTTATTTTTTTCTCTAATTTTTGGTCAGATTTCTTTCCTTCCTTTGTCCATTTATGAGCTGCAAAATCTCTATAAATAGGCATGCTTGAAGATAGTTTAGATGCTTAGTTCATAACTTACACAAATTCTAGTTTTAGGAGCACCAAAAGCTCTCATTTCCTCCTCCTCTTGGCTGAAATCTTTCTTCAAGTTTTCAAGAATATTTTCTTTCATTTCACTCAAGGAAACCAAGTTCTCTTCCTTTCCTTCAAATCAGATTAGGTAGGGAGTTGTTTTTAAGTTTATTTCTATGCTTTGCTAAGTGTTGTTCTTGGTTCAAAATGATGATTTCATGGATTTTCTCTAGTTTTTCCATTTGGTTTTCTTCTTCCTTTTTCTTTAACAATTCAGCCATATGGCCTAGGTGGGACTAAGATGATGGCTTGATGATGAGGACCTTGAGGGTGGGTTGTGAATCCATCACAAGTTAGGCCTCTAAAGCTTGAAAGTTCCACTTGATGCAAAACTTTAAAGAATAATATTTTTATGATGTTTTTATGATCTTGAGTTTAGAACTTGAAAGATGTATTTTTCACTTTGTCTTGCTAAGATATATTGGGTTGAATTTATATTTCTCTAAGTCTTGGAGGAGCTCTAGTAAAGAAATAAAATGAACTTGCATCCATGTTTAAGTTTATGCCTTGCATAACCATGTTTACTTTCTATGTCATCACTAAATTCTCAAGAATGAATAAATGAACTTGCATATTCATGTTTAAATTTCCAAGCTTGCATTTCATGTTTAAATTTCAAGTTGTCACTTAATCTCTAAAGATAATAAAGAAGTTGCATCTCATGTTTATTTTATGCTCTCACTTTATTTTATAATGGCTAAAAGAATCAATGCATGGTTTATTTTATGTCATCACCTAAAAATCCTAGAGCTCAAAGACTTTATGAATCATAAGCAAAGAAATGAGATATTGGAGTTAAAGAATTTATTCTTTAAGAAGTCTTGAGAATTGGAGCTTAAAAAAAAAATGTAATTCTCATCTCCCTCACCGGCGTTTAACTAGCCGCTCCGGCTGCTTAAGATTCTCTTCTCCCTCACACGTGTCCTGTTAATTACGCCGTTTCAAGTTTCTTGCATCATGTTTATATTACAAGTTCTTGCATCATGTTTAATTTTTAAGTTATCACCTTAAATCTTAAAGATAAAGAAATGGAATTGCATATCATGTTTATAATTCCAAGCTATCACCTTATAAAGATAAGATTAAAATAAGGTTGCATAGCATGGTAATAATTCAAAGATGTCACCTAAATCTCTAAAGCTCAAGACTTGCTCCTTTTATCTTAAGTGAAAGATTTAATTATGAACATTCTTTCAAGTTATAAATCGGTCCCATGGTTAATTTAGGCCTAAAGTCCTATGACTTCTTTCAAGTTTAACAAAAGGAATTAGTTTTAAAAGAGTTTTAAAACTTTGTAAGAATTTTATGGGAAGCTAGTAATTTATGTGTACTTAAAATGATTTGATGCTTATTAAGAATTTGGTGTCATTGATTGATTCCTTGGTTGTATGTTATAGTTGTTGTTGCAAACAATGAAAACTTATGCATGAAAAGTAAAGACATATTCTGTTCCTGAAGAAGCTATTATTAAGAGTGCAATTTGGAAAGATTTTGGCTAAGGAAAGATTTGGTATTAAGCGTGTCCATTGTGACCCACCTCTCTTTCCTGGGAATTTCCGATGCATGATTACAGTTGGTATATATTATTTTCGGCATAAGACTATAAATGAGAAAATGTTATGATGATTATGAATGAAGAATTGTATTATGATATAACATGCAAAGACTTAAAGGTGACTCAAAATATATGAGAAAATGATCCTTTGGACCCATCAAACTATAGGCGGTGAAAAGGTGATTCTTGCCCCTAGTCTGTTCTCTCAAAAGGGTAGACGGAATTTTTACTTATCAAAAGGGATAAGTATGTGCTGGTGACGACTAGCAAGGTATGAGCTCATAACCTAGATTACTCCCAAAAGGGTGAAGTATAGGGTGGCCCAGGAAAATGATGATGAAAGTAACTTTAAGTCACCTAAGAAACTAAGTAAATGCATTATGTGAATATGATGTTCTGCTATGCATAGTATTTATGAGATGATGATGAGAAATATGATATTCTGCTATGCATAGTATTATGAAATGATGATGAGGAATATGATGTGATTTTATGCATAACTATGTTATTATATATGAAAGGAAAAGTTCATTATAAACATGACATGCTAAGTTTATGATGCATTATAAGACGCATGATTTAACGACAACCTTTAAAGTATATTTTCGAACTTAATAAATCAATCTTAGCATGCTCACTATTTCATAATAACCCGAGGTTCCTGGGGACGATGATGATGACACAATGCATCATGAGGTGAGTACCCACGAGATTCTTTTTATAAGTTTCTCACTCCTCTATTTTTCTTTCCATCTCGTCTTCAGAAGGAAGCGTTCGTGAATCACATTGAGGCTGTCACGGAGCTGAACTTGAATCCTTAGTTTCACTCGTATATTTCAGATATCTATCCCTATCCCTGGAGTGTTATTACTAGGTGCCATTAATGGATGTCCTTCCATCCATATATTATTTATGTTTTATTAATTGCCTACACTTAGTCTTATTCCGTTGGTAGGCAAAATATCTATATGATATGTAATTATGGATGCTTGGATTATGGAGCCAATATATTATGATGTGATGTTTGTAAATTCCTATGTGTCTTTTAAATTTTGCTAAATCATTCACGTTAAGCGCGGCTCACGTTTTCAATTATGTTTAAAAAAAAAAATGGCTCGTAATTTCACTAAGTATTTTCAAAGCATGATTAAGGAACTGAAGCAAAGAGTAAAGTTAGTAATTAACGATCCTCCTAGGTATTGGGTTAATTATTAGGTGTTACAATACCCATACTATGGGAGAGCTCGCAAGGATATGTAAAACATAAAATACAGTAAGCATAAGTACCTTTAGATCAAGAAGTCCCAGAACAATACAACCCAAATGAAGACTACCCCCTTCCTCGAGGCCCATGGGTGACGTTTCTCCTCGTCCTCTTTTAGATGACACATACCCAATGAACATGGGCAAGCTCCAGGTGCATGTAGATGAAATGGTGGCAACGAACATGACCACCGTGACATGGGCACATCTCAGGGTGTCTGCTTAGCTCCCGACGTGACCGTACCCCGGACTTCTTCCAATATCCATGGGAACCGGCAGGGCAGACCCTCCGAGAAAAAGGATGAGAAGGGGAGTCCTCCGATGGATCGGCTCTCCGAATGCCTCCTGAGAGGAACGCAAGGTGAGCAGCCTTGCACCACCAAGACAATGGTCCTGGCATGGCCAATTCTCGCCGCGGCGGGTCACTTCCTCTCAAAAATCATATCATCACCATAGTGGAGTAGGTTTGGTTAAGCGAAGCGAAGACCACCAAAAAATGGGCGTCCCATGTATGCAAACATAATTGGCACAATGACCTTTTAAGTAGTAGGATTAATGATTGGGTCCGTAATGCACCTCCCATATCTGGGTGTTACGAAGATCACGAATGATGCCATCGTGGTTGTAGACGTAATGAAGAGAAACAAGAAGAAGGGTGAGAATTGCTAAAGAATCTCAGGAGGAAACCCTCTATCCTATGTCATTGTTCATGTCCCTAGGAACCTTGGGTTTATTACAAAAGGTTAAACATGCAAAGTTTCATTATGAGGTTTTCATAAAAAAATTATCCAAGGTCCGTGTCTTTTATGATGAATCTTAATGCATGTATGCACATACCATAGCATGAATGCATGATAATACAAGGCAACAATTAAAACATACCTTAACAATTAGTTCACATATAAGTGGCATGTAGTTCTCATGATCAACCTTCGGTTTTCATAAGCAAGGTATTTCTCATCTTCTCATTTCTCAACTTGTGACATCATGTCTTTTGAAATATAGTAACCGGCCCCGATACTAGGCTATGAGCTCATACCTTAACTAGTCGTCACTAGTTCTTACTAATCCTCTTGATAAGCGAATCATAATCATAATCATAAAAATAACAAACCCTTAACTCCCAGTAGTATTGCAGTGGGACCTAAGGAATCACCCATCATGGAACCTTCCTTCTCGACGCATCACCGGTTACAGCTTACTTTGTCCCCTTTGGAGTGGTAATGTCTACGCCCTCATGAGTTTACCTTCTCCACTGGAGCAGGTAAGTACGTTCTCAGCCCGCGAAACGCATCATTTGGTTAAGACTAGTGACATTGTCCGCTTCTGTATGGCCTCACGACCATACCCTCCATCTGTTTCCCTTCTCTCATCGTAGAGGAGAAATGCGTTCTGCATGTCACATATAAAAATCTTTCTTTTCAAAACTTTCTCAAGTCCCTCAAATCTGACCTGGAAATCTTGCAACATAACAACTACACTCCAAATTTCTCAAATTTGAGTCATGCCACATAACTCAACCACACATATCATTCTCATGAAACTTTCTCAAATAAATAGATCTTTAATTCACAAAAGCATACCCTTCTAATTCCTTCATATTTTCTAATTCTCATGCACCTAAAGCATGGCATAACACATCATCACATGAACATGCCAATCACACATATAAAATTTCATGCTCAAGATGTTAACATAATCACATCATTAAGAGATGCTCACTCTACCTCATGCTCACATCTCACTTCCTATCTCATGTATCTTAATGCTTTGACCCTTATGGGTCTTAAACTTGTGTTCCAATTATCCTAACTTTCATTATGGATTTTTATAAAACCTAAGGGATCATTACCTATAATTCTCACTAGATTTAGGCATATTAAATTTTTCAAACAGCATTATGTATTTTGGGCAGAAAATTTAGCTCATGATTAATAGGGTTCTAGAATTTCCGTTTTAGACCCTTTTTAAGATCCGTCTTCGCCTAATCCCTTTAATTAACTCCTAAACCAAGTATGAGGGATTCCTACACATGTTTCACTAATTATAAACCACTTTCCTTAGTTTTAAACATGCTGGAAACAGAATGCCTTATCTTGTGCATTTAAGTGTTCTAGAATTCTCATTTTTAATCCTTTCAAGTTACTTATTCTTTTCTAACTTCCCTAAATCGATCCTTGCTTCACTCAAACATAATTTTACACATTTTAACACCATAAAACAAAAATTATACAGTGGCCAAACATCAAAAGGCAGAACTAAATCATAAGCTTCATAGAATCACATAAGTCATGAATTAAAATGCATACAAGTTGCTAGTTTCTCTTGGAATCATTTTAGGAACTCAAAACTCTTTTAGAAACCAATTAATCTCATTAAATCATATAAATACAGGAGGTTAGGCTAAATTATTTTAGTTAGGAATGGATTTAAAACATAAAACTTTGTTCATAAAGTTCCTTGATACATTAAGCTTAGAAAAATTCCAAGACTTAGACTATGGACTCTATGATTAGATGAACTCATCCAAGTCCATCATCATCATCACAAGGCCGAAATGGCATTCTTGAAATGCCCCATTTTCTAAAACTTTATGCAAGATACTTGGGCAAGTCTTTGAGCTCTATGACATTTAAGTGATGGCATAAACTTAAACATGATATGCACTTATTTTATTCTTCATTAGAAAGTAAAGTGAGAGCATAAAATAAATATGGATGCAACCTCATTATTATCTTTAAAGATTAAGTGATACTTGAAATATAAACATGAAATGCAAGCTTGAAATTTAAACATGATAATGCAAGTCCATTTAGTTATTCTTGAGAGTTTAGTGATGACATCAAAATAAACATGCTATGCAAGGCATAAATGTAAACATGTGTGCAACTCATTTTATCTTAACTAGAGCTCTTACAAGACTTTAAAGGAACATCATAACCTTAACCCAATATGTATCTTAACAACATAAAGTGAGCTTTAGAGTCTTAGCACCAAACTTCAAAGAAGCCTTGGTTTTGAACTTCATCATCAAGCTCAAGAAAATAGACACAAAGCTCAACACTTTGTCTAAACAAAAATACAAAGAACTAAGTCATATTCTTTATTTTATTTCATGGGCTTCAATCTAGAGAAAACTCTTAGAATGGCCGACTTTAAGGTTGGCAAGGTAAGCTTAGAGCTCTTTGAAAACATAGGATTAATTTTCTTTAACAAAACTTTTGTGATCTACTTAACATTTTTAGCAAACTTTGTTCAAACCAAGGAAGAAAATCGAAATCTTGAAGGAAAAGGAAAGAGAAAACTAAAACTCTAGCTAGGGAAAGAAAAGGAAAACGAAAACTGAACAAGGAAAAGGAAAAGAACCAAGAGCATATATGGTCCAAGACCAAGTTTTTCAAGCTTTAGAGGTTTTCACATGACATCAACAAGTCATTATCTTGAAACCTCATCATCAAGCCAAAGTTTTCCTCATGAAAAGGCCTCATGGCCGAAGAAGAAAAGGAAAGGAAAGCTTTGAAAAACCAAGAGAAAACTAGAACTTTTCTTAAGAAAACAAGTAAAACTTCAAAACAAAACCCTTACCTAAGGAAGTCTTTGAAAGAAATGAAAGAAAGCTTGAGTTCTCTAAAGATTTGAGAAGACAAAATCTCCTCTTGGATTGGTAAGTATTTTCGGCCAAAGAGGATCTCAAGGAAGATGATTTTTCCTTGAGTTTCAAGCTTGGAAATGGAAGGTTTGATGTTTTAAGAGATGGTTTAAGGTGAGGTAGTGGTGGTTTGTGGTTGTTTGTGGTGGTTTGTGGTGGTGGCAAGGTTCTTTGAGGAAGGAAATAGAAGAAGAAGATGAAGAGAAATTTGAGAGAAAAGCAAAAAAATGCAAGACAACTAAACTTAGCAAATGATAAAGTGTATAAGCTTCTTCAAGGCTTGGTATTTATAGAAATTTTTCACAATGGTGGCTACCAATGGTAAGGATGGCCGACGGTGAAGGGAGGAAAAAGAGGAAAATATCTCTTACAAGGTATGGCTTTGAGTATGGGTTCAAGCATGATGAGTACGGCATAAGTATAGGCAAGGCATGGCTTTCTTGAGTGAAATAAAATTCAACATGTGACACTTTGTTTGGGCCATGCATCTGCTTATGGGTAGCCAAGGGGGAAGGAGAAATTGTTCATGTAATTGTGGTTTATGATGTGTTTAGGTGTTTATTGATTAAGGTTTGGGGGAGTAGTGTAAGAAGTGTTTAGGTGAGTTAATTGGCTAATTAAGGTTGTCAAGACTTGATTAGGAGGGTAATCTTGCTAGATTAATAATTTAAAATCCTTCTTTTGGTCAAATGAGGATGGCACAATTCCTTAATTTAAGGAATTGGAGAGAGAAATACTATTCAAGATTCCATGACTAGGAATCTTGAATTAAAGAATGCAATTAGAATTAACTAAGCAATCTTAGGTTCTAATTAACCTTAATAAATTATTTTGACTCTAGATTAATTATCGAAATAAATTAATCTTCGATTAGAGCCTAATATTGCTTAGGTTTGCTTAATTGCGTCATTAGGCCACTTGTACACTTTTCTTAGGGCAAAATGGTAATTTTGCACTAAAACTGCCCTAACCATACTCGACTAAACATCAAATATCACTTAAAAACATCATTCTAACTTTGGAGAATTCTAGGCTCAAACGCACCTTTACCTGAGAACACAGGAGGGTATTTTGGTCATTTTGAGCCCTAAGTTCAGGTAATAAGATTTTCACTTTGAATATCAAAAATGAAACATACAATCCCTTCAAACATTGAGTTGACCCACTTAGGATGCCTGTTTAGATCGTCTTTTTAATTCGGAAAATGACCTCAGGGCATTTCTCATTTTGCATTAGATAGAAATTCGAGGCGTTACAAAAATTATGTTTGAGTAAAGTAAGGAACGATTTAGAAGATAGGAAAGAACAAGTAACTAGAAATGACTTAAAATGAGAATTCTAGAAGACTTTGTGCACAAATTGTAAATCTTTTAGGCATAATTGGACTTAAGAAAATGGTTTATAATTAGTGCAACATGTATAGGAATCCCTCCATAATTGGTCAAGGAGTTGATTATAAGGCTTTAGGCGAAGACTGAAGTTAGAAACGGTCAAAAAGGTCTAAGATCTCACTACCCTTAATCATATGACAAAATTCTGCCCTTAAGTATGAAGTGTCTGTTTGGTTATGTTAGAAGACATAAACATTAGAGGAAATTATAGGTGATGATCCCTTAGGTGAAATAAGTATCTATAATGGAAGTTAGGATAATTTAGCATATAGCCGAGAACTTGGAGTTGCAAGCATAAGACACCTATTGTAGAGAAGAAGTGTGTGATGCGACATTAGACCGAGCGGGTATACTCGTGATGATGTGAATATGTTAATACCATGAGCATGAGACTATATGTGTATTTGTGACATGTTGTTGTGATAATGTAACGCCCCAATTTTTATTGCGTTTAGAATTACCGATGGACCCCTGAGTGGAATCTCATATATAAAATTTAGAGACGACAATCCTCAATAAAGTTAAATATAACATTAGTAAGATGTTAGGAGCGATTTGAGCGAAGAGTCACAAACCCCAATCTCTGGACGTGTAAAATGACCAAAATGCCCTGAGGTTATTTACTCAGAAATGAGGATCGTGGGCCTTGATCTCAAGAGGGATGTTTTGAGGATAGAGGGGATTGGTTGTGTTATGTGTGTTAATAGAGGAGAAGAAGAATTCTCAATTTTAGTTTGACGCGTGAAATGACCAAAACGCCCCATGGTTGTTTAATTCCGATCGGATTTGTCAACTAAGCTTTAACCTCACTAAAATGTTTTAAAAGATGTTTTTAAGCTATGATTGACCATTGGTTAAGCCCAGGTGTCCCTGTAACTTTTGAGGAAAATTATCTTTTTGCCCCTAGTAAATTGTACTTAAAGAATTTAGTTATTTGTAACTTCCAATTCAATTTTGAATTTATTTCAAATTATTAACCTAGAGTTAAAAATTAATTATCTAATGTTAAAAATAATTATTTGAGGTGATTAAAGCCTAATATTTACTTGAAAAAAAATTATATTTTCTTTTCCTTAATTACAAAGAACGCATTATTTCAAGTTTACGGTGAGAATTTCCGTTAAGTAAAACCTCGAAACTATATTTTCTTATCTTAAAGTTATCTATGTTACAAAATTATTTTTACTTACTTAAAATTAACTTCATTCATTAATGCATGATTATTTGTTTTACTTTGTCTTTCTAATTGACCTAAACACCTAACATTTGACCCTTTTTCACTAACCTAGTTGATTTCTAACCTTTTACCTAAATAATTAAACATCTAATACATGATTTCCCACTAAAAAATAAAAGCCAATCTGATCATAAGTGTACCAGAAATGGTGCCACCTAATGCCCAAATTGTGCACTAAACATAATGCCAAAATTTACCATAAAACAAGGAACATTGAAACATGATTTCATGTTTTAAGCCACCAAGCAAGAAAATGTTTTTCCTCCTCTGTTTAGTTTTAAATCCGGCACTTATGCCTCCTCCTCTTGTCCATACATGAGCTGAATTCCTCAATAAATATGCTTACTTGGAGTTTGGAAAGCCCATACTTACACATTTCTAGTTTTTACAAAGCACAAAAGCTTTCTTCTTCCTCCCCCTTGGCCAAAATTCTTACTTCAAGTTTTCAAGAAGATTTTCTTTCATTTCACTCAAAGAAACAAGTTCTTTTCCTTTCCTTCAAACCAAATTAGGTAGGGTGTTGTTTCTAAGTTCATTTTATGCTATGACAGTTACGTTTCTTCAAATGTTGAATCAATGAACCTTTTCTATGGCTTTTTCAATTCGGTTTTCCTTCCCTTTCTTTAATGGTTTCAGCCAAATGGCCTAAGTAGGAATGAAATGAATCCTTTATGATGTGAACTTGAGTGTGGGTTGTAAATCTATTATGTAGTCAGGCCTCTAAGTTGAAAGTTCACTTGATGCAAAACTTTAAGCAATGATATTTTTATGCTAACCTTGAACTTAGAACTCTATGTAAAAATAGTTTTCATTATGATTGATTTCAAAAGTGTTGATGTTCATCTTTTAATCCATTTCTTTGAGCTTGATGATGAGGTTCAAGCTATAAGGTTGTCTGACACCAATTTTTACTGGAATTTTACTGTCATTAGAAATTACCGAATTACCGTAGGTAAATATTATATAAAATTTGAGACCAAACAATCCTCAATAAAGGAATATAACGTTAGAAGAGAAGTTAGGAGCAATTCGTACAAGCATTGCAAACCAATTTCTGGACGTGTAAAATGACCAAAATGCCCCTGAGGTTATTTTACTCGAAAATGAGGATCGTGGGCCCCACTCCTCAAGGGGATGTTTTGAGGATAATAAGGGATTGTTTGTGTTATGTGTGTTAATAGAGGAGAAGAATCCAATTTTGAGTTCCGACGCGTGAAATGACCAAAACGCCCCTAGCTGTTTTAACTCCAATTTGCGTGCCCACTTAGTCCGAACCTCACTAAAATGTTTTAAAGGTGTTTTTAAGTTATGATTAACCATTGGTTAAGCTCGGATGGTCCCGATTTTAAGTTAAATGACCTTTTGCCCCTCTTTGTGAGTTTTAAATTTTGAGATTTTCATTTGTCTAACGAAACCTAAGCAATATTAGGCTCAAATTAAAGCTTATTAAATTCTAATTACTAATCTAGAGTCAAAATTATTTATTTAGATTGATTAGAACCTAAAATTGCTTAAAACACCCAAATTGCTTAGTAATTCACTTAAGCCCTTAACCGTAAATTCTCTAAATTGCATGAATACCTTGCCTACACCTAAATAATACATGGAACACACAAAATCCTCTTCCACAAGGCTGTAATGCACGAAATTATTGAGTAATAAGTCAGAAAATTATTACACAAAAATCCAAAGAATGAAAACAAAGAATCATGAAAACATGGAAACATGATTCCATGTTTTAAGCCACCAAACAAAATGATTTTTCTTCCTTATTTTTTTTCCTCTAATTTTTGGTCAGATTTCCTTCCTTCCTTTGTCCATTTATGAGCTGCAAAATCTCTATAAATAGGCATGCTTGAAGATAGTTTAGATGCTTAGTTCATAACTTACACAAATTCTAGTTTTAGGAGCACCAAAAGCTTTCTTTCTTCTTTCTCTTGGCTAATTCTCCCTTCAGCTTTTCAAGGATATTTTCTTCATTTCACTCAAGGAAACCAAGTTCTCTTCCTTTCTTTCAAATCAAATTAGGTAGGGAGTTGTTTCTAAGTTCATTTTATGCTTTGCAAGTTTGTTCTTGGTCAAAAATGATGTTTTCATGAGTTTTCTTTAGTTTTCATTTTCAGTCTTCTTCCTTTCTTTTTAAAGTATTTCGCCATATGGCCTAGCTTATGATGAGACCATGGTTTGATGATGAGATTCTTGAGTGTTGGTTGCAAAGCTTTCACAAGTTAGATCTCTAAAACTTGAAGGTTTCACTAGTTTCCAAAGCTTCTAAAATTTCAGTTTTTCTTTCCTTATTTTCCTTTCATGGTTTCGGCCAAATGGCCTAGGAAGGAATGAAATGATGGCTTGATGATGAGGACCTTGAATATGGGTTGTAAATCCATCACAAGTTAGGCCTCTAAAGCTTGAACATTCCATTTAATGCAAAACTTTAAAGAATAATGTTTTTATCTTGAGGTTTGAATATGAAATATGTATTTTTTACTTTGTCTTGCTAAGATACATATATTGGGTTGAAATCATAATTCTCTTAAAGTCTTGAAGGAGCTCTAGTAAAGAATCAAGTGAACTTGCATCCATGTTTAAGTTTATGCCTTGCATAACCATATTTATTTTATGTCATAACTAAATTCTCAAGAATAAATAAATGAACTTGCATATCTCATGTTTAAATTTCAAGCTTGCATTTCATGTTTAAATTTCAAGTTGTCACTTAATCTCTAAAGATAATAAAGAAGTTGCATCTCATGTTTATTTTATGCTCTCACTTTATTTTATAATGGCTAAAAGAATCAATGCATGGCATGTTTATTTTATGTCATCACCTAAAAATCCTAGAGCTCAAAGACTTGCCTATGAATCATAAGCGAAGAAATGAGATAATTGGAGTTAAAGAATTTATTCTTTAAGAAGTCTTGAGAATTGGAGCTTAAAAAAAATGTAATTCTCTTCTCCCTCCTGGCGGACTACCGCCGTTTCTGCTTAAAGATTCTCTTCTCCCTTACTTGTCCTGTCATGACCGCCTTCCAGCTTCTTGCATCATGTTTATATTACAAGTTCTTGCATCATGTTTAATTTTCAAGTCATCACCTTAAATCTTAAAGATAAAGAAATGGAATTGCATATCATGTTTATAATTCCAAGCTATCACCTTATAAAGATAAGATTAAAATAAGGTTGCATAGCATGGTAATAATTCTAAGATGTCACCTAAATCTCTAAGCTCAAGACTTGCTCCTTTTATCTTAAGTGAAAGATTTAATTATGAACATTCTTTTAAGTTATAAATCGGTCCCATGGTTAAGTTAGGCCTAAAGTCCTATGACTTCTTTCAAGTTTAACAAAAAGAATTAGTTCTAAAAGAGTTTTAAAACTTTGTAAGAATTTTATGGGAAGCTAGTAATTTTATGTGTACTTAAAATGTGATTTGATGCTTATCAAGAATTTGGTGTCATTGATTGATTCCCTGGTTTGTATGTTATAGTTGTTGTTGCAAACAATGAAAACTTATGCATGAAATAAGGACATATTTTGTTACCTGGAAGAAGTGTATTACTGGAAGAGTGCAATTTGGAAAGATTCTGGTAAGGAAGATTTGGCATTTAAGTTGTTCCATTGTGACCCACCTCTTTTCCTGGAATTTCCCAGATGCATGATTATAGTTGATATATATTATTCCAGAAGACTATAAATAAGAAAATGTTAGAATTATTATGAATTGCGAGTTGTAACATGCAAAGACTTATTGGTGACTTAAAATTTATAAGAAAATGATCCTTGGACCCATCAAACTATAGGTGGTGAAAGGTGATTCTTAGCCCCCTAACCCCTCAAAAGGGTAGAGTCAGGACTTTAACTTATCAAAAAGGATAAGTATATGCTAGTGACGACTAGTAAGGTATGAGCTCATAACCTAGATTACTCCCAAAGGGTGGAGATAGGGCTGCCAAGGAAAATAATGAGGATGATAAGATTTTAAAGTCACCTAAGGTACTAAAGAAATAAATTATGTGCACCATGTCCATGTGTAGCTATTATGATATTCTTCTGATACATACATGAGTTGATGATGAGAAATATGATGTTCTTCTATGCATGTTATATTAATGATGATGATGAGGAATATGATGTAATGATAAAAGAAAAGTTCATTATAAATATGACATGTTAAGATTATGATGCATTATAAGACGCATATAAAATTGGCCGAATTGGAAAAGTATTTTTTAACTTAAAATTTAATCTTCATTATTTTATAATAACCCGAGATTCCTGAGACTTTGATGATAATATTGTAGAAGGCAGACCCTACGAGAATTCTTTAGTAAGATTCTCACTCCCTTTCCTTTATTTCCGTCATTGTCTTCAGGTTCAGATGCGACATTCGTCCCTCCGCCACACCTACTTGGGAATTCCACTATGATCCGTGCATCATCCCTATCACTTTGAAGGAATGGTGCTCCGTTTCGTGTTTTTTATTACGTAGGTCGTCCATTTGTAATATCCTGCCCCAGTTATCGTTTTTCTCCACTTCTCCTATGGCGATGAAAATGGTTTTCAACATGCACGTCCACTTGATGAAGAATGTTACGTCTCAATCCGCCTCATCCCGCCGTCCAGTTCCAGTATAATCCACGAACGAGATATTTTAAAATTTAATCCTTCAGGACCCTTCTACTCATGCTTATTCTGTAGAGCTCGCTCCTACTCTCCCACGTGTAAGAGAGGAGTGAGGAAAATTGTTCAGCCGAGGTTAGCAAGAAGACCGTCCATGTGACCCCAGCCTGCCTGTGCATCTGTGTGCCTCCTTCCGAGGAAGCTCGTCAGTGGGTTTCTTCCTTCCCGTTTCACAGCGGCCCTGAGTAGAGTTTCAGAGCTTAGAGTGTTATACATCTGAGCTTCAAGAGTAGCCTTCCTCAGCTTTTAAGGTCATCTAGTTTAGGGCATTAATTTCCTTATAAATAGTTTCTATGGTGTGAATAAGTAAGATATGATGTATGAACTTAACTCACCTTTGAGTGAGGTTATTGTATATATGTTGTGATGTGCATTATGGATGTTATGTGATGGAGCCAATATGATATATTTAGATTCTTAAATGTCTTATTTTACTACCGCTTAATCGTTTATGTTATGCGCGGCTCACGATTTCAATTATGTTAAAAAAGGCTCGTGTTTCACTAAGTATTTTCAAAAATATGATGAAAGAACCAAAGCAAAGAGTAAAGTCTAGTCATTAATCCAATTCAACCTATGTGTATTTGGTTAATTACTAGGGTGTTACATTTTGGTATCAAGGAGTAGTTTTGGCTTTATCTAGCTCTTACCACTTTGGGACTTCTTGGCTATGCTTCTAAAGCATAATACAT
>JAMLFY010000003.1:27397121-27586008 GCA_030441495.1 Dalbergia oliveri
AAATAGTGAACATACGAAGATTAAATTTTAAGTTTCAGAAAATACTTTTACGAGATTCGACCAATTTTAATTATGCGTCTTATAATGCATCATAATCTTAACATGTCATATTTATAATGAACTTTTCTTTTATCATTACATCATATTCCTCATCATCATCATTAATATAACATGCATAGAAGAACATCATATTTCTCATCATCAACTCATGTATGTTATCAGAAGAATATCATAATAGCTACACATGGACATGGTGCACATAATTTATTTCTTTAGTACCTTAGGTGACTTTAAAATCTTATCATCCTCATTATTTCCTTGGGCCACCCTATCTCCACCCCTTTGGGAGTAATCTAGGTTATGAGCTCATACCTTACTAGTCGTCACTAGCATATACTTATCCTTTTTGATAAGTTAAAGTCCTGACTCTACCCTTTGAGAGACGGGTTAGGGGGCTAGAATCACCTTTTCACCACCTATAGTTTGATGGGTCCAAAGGATCATTTTCTTATAAATTTTAAGTCACCAATAAGTCTTTGCATGTTACTGCTCGCAATTCATAATAATTCTAACATTTTCTTATTTACAGTCTTATTCGAATAATATATATCAACTATAATCATGCATCTGGAGATTCCCAGGAAAGAGGTGGGTCACAATGGACACGCTAAATACCAAATCTTCCTTACCAGAAATCTTTCCAAATTGCACTCTTAGGAATACACTTTCTTCCAGGAACAAAATATGTCCTTATTTCATGCATAAGTTTTCATTGTTTGCAACAGCAACTATAACATACAAACCAGGGAATCAATCAATGACACCAAATTCTTAATAAGCATCAAATCACATTTTAAGTACACATAAAATTACTAGCTTCCCATAAAATTCTTACAAAGTTTTAAAACTCTTTTAGAACTAATTCTTTTTGTTAAACTTGAAAGAAGTCATAGGACTTTAGGCCTAACTTAACCATGGGACCGATTTATAACTTGAAAGAATGTTCATAATTAAATCTTTCACTTAAGATAAAAGGAGCAAGTCTTGAGCTTTAGAGATTTAGGTGACATCTTAGAATTATTACCATGCTATGCAACCTTATTTTAATCTTATCTTTATAAGGTGATAGCTTGGAATTATAAACATGATATGCAATTCCATTTCTTTATCTTTAAGATTTAAGGTGATGACTTGAAAATTAAACATGATGCAAGAACTTGTAATATAAACATGATGCAAGAACTGAGGGCGGTACCTATAGGACTAGTAGAGGGAGAAGAGAATTACATTTTTTTTTTTAAGCTCCAATTCTCAAGACTTCTTAAAGAATAAATTCTTTAACTCCAATTATCTCATTTCTTCGCTTATGATTCATAGGCAAGTCTTTGAGCTCTAGGATTTTTAGGTGATGACATAAAATAAACATGCCATGCATTGATTCTTTTAGCCATTATAAAATAAAGTGAGAGCATAAAATAAACATAAGATGCAACTTCTTTATTATCTTTAGAGATTAAGTGACAACTTGAAATTTAAACATGAAATGCAAGCTTGAAATTTAAACATGATATGCAAGTTCATTTATTTATTCTTGAGAATTTAGTTATGACATAAAATAAATATGGTTGTGCAAGGCATAAACTTAAACATGGATGCAAGTTCACTTGATCTCTTTACTAAAGCTCCTTCAAGACTTTAAGAGAATTATGATTTCAACCCATATGTATCTTAGCAAGACAAAGAAAAAAAAATACATATTTCATATTCAAACCTCAAGATAAAAACATTATTCTTTAAAGTTTTTCATTAAATGGAATGTTCAAGCTTTAGAGGCCTAACTTGTGATGGATTTACAACCCATATTCAAGGTCCTCATCATCAAGCCATCATTTCATTCCTTCCTAGGCCATTTGGCCAAAACCATGAAAGGAAAATAAGGAAAGAAAAACTGAAATTTTAGAAGCTTTGGAAACTAGTGAAACCTTCAAGTTTTAGAGATCTAACTTGTGAAAGCTTTGCAACCAACACTCAAGAATCTCATCATCAAACCATGGTCTCATCATAAGCTAGGCCATATGGCCGAAATACTTTAAAAAGAAAGGAAGAAGAAACTGAAAATGAAAACTTAAAAGAAAGCTCATGAAAACATCATTTTTGAGCTAGAAACATAACTTGTCTTAGCATAAAATGAACTTAGAAACACCTCCCTACCTAATTTGATTTGAAAGAAAGGAAGAGAACTTGGTTTCCTTGAGTGAAATGAAGCAAAATATCCTTGAAAAGCTGAAGGGAGAATTCAGCCAAGAGAAAGAAAGAAAGAAAGCTTTTGGTGCTCCTAAGACTAGAATTTGTGTAAGTTATGAACTAAGCATCTAAACTATCTTCAAGCATGCCTATTTATAGAGATTTTGCAGCTCATAAATGGACAAAGGAAGGAAGGAATCTGACCAAAAATTAGAGGAAAAAAATAAGGAAGAAAAATCATTTTGTTTGGTGGCTTAAAACATGGAATCATGTTTCCATGTTTTCATGATTTTTTGTTTTCATTCTTTGGATTTTTGTGTAATAATTTTCTGACTTATTACTCAATAATTTCGGCCATTACAGCCTTGTGGAAGAGGATTTTGTGTGTTCCATGTATTATTTAGGTGTAGGCAAGGTATTCATGCAATTTAGAGAATTTACGGTTAAGGGCTTAAGTGAATTACTAAGCAATTTGGGTGTTTTAAGCAATTTTAGGTTCTAATCAATCTAAATAAATAATTTTGACTCTAGATTAGTAATTAGAATTTAATAAGCTTTAATTTGAGCCTAATATTGTTTAGGTTTCGTTAGACAAATCAAAATCTCAAAATTTGCAAAACTTGCACAACGCAGGGGGCAAAAATGGTAATTTAACCCAAAATTGCTTGACCATCCGGACTTAACCAAGGGTCATTCATAACTTAAAAACACCTTTTAAAATATTTTAGTGAGGTTCGGACTAAGTCGGCACACAAATCGGAGTTAAAACGACGCAGGGGCGTTTTGGTCATTTCACGCGTTGGAACTCAAAATTGAGATTCTTCTGCTCTATTAACACACATAACACAAACAATCCTTTATTATCCTCAAAACATCCCCTTGAGGATGGGTGGGGCCCACGATCCTCATTCCTGAGTAAAATAACCTTAGGGGCATTTTGGTCATTTTACACATACAGAAAATTGGGGTTTGCAATGCTTATACGAATTGCTCCTAACTTCTCTTCTAACGTTATATTCCTTTATTGAGGATTGTTTGGTCTCAAATTTTATATAATATTTACCTACGATAATTCGGTAATTTCTAATGACAGTAAAGATTCCAAGTAAAAATTGGGGCGTTACATTATTATGATATGCTGATGAGATATATGATAGGAAAAGTTCATTATAAATATGACATGCTAAGTTTATGATGCATTACAAGACGCATGATTAAAACTCGACCTCGGTAAAGTATTTCCAAACTTAACAAATGAATCTCAGCATGCTCACTATTTCATAATAACCCAGAGGTTCCTGAGGACGATGATGATGACACGATGCATATGAGGTGAGTACCCTACTTGAGATTCTTTTATAAGTTTCTCACTTCCTCTTTCTTTCTTTCTTTCCATCTCGTCTTAGAAAGTAAAGGTGATGTTTGTGATTTTCGTTAATCTCTTGCCTGGTAGATACACTTGAGCTTGAACAGCTTATCATCCTTGAAGAAACGTCTCGCTAAACCTTGCACGTGAGCTCAATATTATCCCTTATTTTTGGGGTATTATGATTATTAGGTGTCATTAATGGATGTTCTTCATCCATATTCTATTTATGTTTTGTTTGATTGACTACCTAGCCTAACTCTATTGGCAGACAAAATATCTATGTGTTATGTAATTATGGATGTCATATGATGAAGCCAATATGATATGTTTTTCATGATATGCTTGTTAGTTTTCTGCTTTATCTCGATTATCGTTCACGCTACGCGACTCACATTTTCAATCATGTTTAAAAAAAAATGGCTCATAATTTCATTAAGTATTTTCAAAGTATGGTTAAATAACTAAAGCAAAGATTAAAGCCTAGTAATTAATTAGATACGACCTAGACATATTCGGTTAATTATTAGGGTGTTATAATGATGTAGTATGCTGTGCTTAAGATGTATGAGAATGCGAAATATGAATGAGTTAGGAGGGTATGCTCCTATTAAGAGATTGATTTGATTGAGAAATTTCATGAGAACAACATGTATGGTTTGAGTTATGTGGCATGACTCAAATTTGAGGAAATTAGAGTGTAGTCATTGTGTTAATTTCGTCAAATTAAGAAAGTTTGAAAAGAAAGATTTTTATATGTGACATACCAGATTTCTTCTTGATAGTGAGGAGAATGAAAACCTGGGAAATGGTCGTGGAGCCATATCGAATGGACAACATCATTGATATTAACCAACGATGCATTTAACCGAGACGTACTTCTCTTGCTCCTGAGGAGAAGGTAAAACCGTGAGGGCATCGACATCAGCCTGAAGCGGACAAAGTCACTGGTCTTAACCAGTTGATGCGTTTGGAGAAGGAAAAAGTCCCATGATGGGTGATTCCTTAGGTCCCCCTGCCCGTACTCTAGGAGTCGGGTTATTATTTTTATGATTATGATACGCTTATCAAGAGGATAAGTAAGAACTAGTGACGACTAGTTAAGATATGAGCTCATAGCCTAGTATCAAGAGTCGTTACCGTTTTCAAATACCATGATGTCACAAGTTTGAGAACAAGAAAAGACGGAAGTATCTTGCTTATGAAGCGAAAGGTTGATCATAAGAAGTTACATGCCACTTATATGAGAACTAATCATTGATGATATGTTATATTTGTTTGCTGCATAAAGTATTGTCATGCATTCATGTTCTGCTATGGTGCATACATGCATTAAGATCCATCATAAAAGACACGGACCTTGGATAATTATCTTTTATGAAACCTCATAATAAACCTTTGCATGTTTAATCTTTTCATAATAAACCCAAGGTTCCTGGGGAAAACGATGACACTAGGATAGGAGGTTTCCCCTAGAGACTCTTTAGCAGATTCTCACCCCTCTATCTTCTTTTCTTGTTACGTCTTCCAGTTCTTGATGGCACGTTCGTGATTTTTGTTGATACGCCTGTGTGGGAGGTGTATCACGATCAGATCATCAATCATATCACTTTGAGGGTCATTGTGATGTGTATTTTTGCATACATGGGACGTCCATTTGCATTCCCGTCTCCAGCTTCGTTTTCAGGAACCTCTCCCTAGCGCTATTTGATCTTTGAGGGACGCAACCCATGACAAGAGAACTTCGTGCCTGACCTTTGTCTTCAAGGACCGCCTATCAGAGTACGTCCCCCTTCCCTGCTCTTGGGAGGGACCTGGAAGATCCCTCGACCCTATTCAGGGCTCCGCCCCCTTGGTGCCTATGGACGTTGGTAGAGGTAGCGAGGATCCCTTCTAGCCGAGGTTTGTGAGGCATGTACATTAGCCCGAGAGGCATGCTCACCGAGGAGGCCATATTGCTCCGCCAATCGCATGCCCACGCCCGCTTCTTTGGGCCAAATTCAAGGCTCCGCGGTTCCGGGTATATATCTCCCGAGGATTAACGTCATCCGTAGGCTTTAGGGAGGGGAGGGTTTGTTTAGCTGGTGGTATCTTTTGGGGCTTTCCATGTATTCATTGTTTATGTTTCCTATTTCTTTTCTTGTATTTTCTATCTGTACTAAACTTCTCCCACTATATGGGTATGACTTTATGCTTTTTATGTTTCAGTTGATGTACTAAACTATGAATTTAATGTTATGATGGTTGTTTCTATGGTTAAGGTGTTCTTATTTGCTTTTGTATTGTATGATTTATCCTTTTACATTTCGCTTATGTTGCACGCGATGGCTCGCATTTGTTTAAGTATTTCAAAAAAAAAATTTACCCTATCTTTTCGTAAGTAATTTTACAAACGAGCTTTAAAGGGAAGTAATAACTAATAATTAATCTCAATACGTCCTAGGCGTGTTAGGGTTAAATATAGGGTGTTACAAGATAATCTTCCTTTCATGTGTTTTGCTTTATTTCTTGTTCCTTTACTCGTCTACTTGTACTTTGACAATTATTATTCAAAAAATTAAAAAGAATCATTTTACAACAAGTGTAATAATTTGTTCTTCTATTGCTCTAATAACAAAATACTTGAATCTTGAATAAGTTACATTCCTATTGCATTGCCATTAGAAAAGGTCTCATTGCACTCATTTTTAATAACTTGAGAACCCATAAAAGGAACTACTTCGTTTCTAAAATCCAGTCGTGAAGAAAACGTGTTGTGTATATATATATATATACACACACCTTAATTTAAGTGACATTAGCTATGATATTTTTGTATATTTTTGCAATTTAGCATCTAACATTTATAAAAGCATAATAAGAGTCATTACAAGCATGACAAATAAAGAATATTGTGTGCAATATTACCCAATTTCAAGATATTTTTATCGTAATTTACCAATTTTTAATGTATTTTTCTCCAATAGTGTAATTCGTTGTGGGAAATGCTATCATCTCACTCATTTTGTAACACCCTAATATTTAACCCAAAACACGCCTAGGACGTATTAAGATTAATTATTAGTTATTACTTCCTTTTAAACTTATTTGTGAAATTACTTAGCGGAAAATACGGGTAAATTTTTTTTGAAATAAATTACTGCGTAAAACAAAATGTGAGTTTGCGTACAACGTAAATGAAATGTATAACGGAAGAGTAAATGAATCATACAAAACAAAAGCATTAAAGGACACCTCAATCATAAGAACAATCATTATAATATTAGTTAACATAGTTTAATACATACCATGAATTATAAGAGAAAGCATAAAGTCTTACCCATATAAGTGGGCAGAGCTTGAAATCCAAACATGAAACATAAAGTACAAGAAGACATAAATAGGAGACATAATTACGGATGCATGAAGCCCTCAAGAGATCGGTCCCAAGCTATGACTACCCCTCCCTCGATCACGAATGATGCTCTCCCTCGTCCTGAGACGACTATACCCAATAAACTGAGCAAGCTCCTCGGGTGCGTGTAGACGGAAGGTGGATGAACATGCCTTCCTCATGTGGACGCTCTCTGGCGACGAGCTAACCTCCGCTGCATCTCGTATCCTCGCTCCCATCCGGATCATGGGTACAGCGGGGGACCTCCAAAAGGATAAAGAGAATCCTTCACGGGTCAGTCTCCAACGCTAGGCCGAGGAGGACTCTTGGGTAACCTTGTACTCTAAAGATGCAATGGCACAATCGATTCTGCCATCTTGAGGTCGCGTCCTCTCAAAAATCATATCATTGCCATAGGGAGAGGTCGAGGTGAAGCGGAAACGGAGATCGGAAAAGCAAACGGGCACCCATGTATGCAAAAATGCGTACCGTAAACAACCCTCAAAGTGGTAGGACTAATGATCTGGGTCATAGTGCACCTCCCACACTGGGGTGTCAACGAAGATCACGAACGACGCCATCGTGGTTGGAGACGTAACGGAAAGAGAAACGAGAGAGAGGGTGAGAATCTTGCTAAAGAATCTTAGTAGGGAAATCCTCTATCCTAGTGTCATCATTTACGTCCCCAGGAACCTTGGGTTTATTATAAAAAGGTTAAACATGCAAGGGTTCATTATGAAGTTTTCATAAAATAGTTATCCAAGGTCCGTGTCTTTTATGATGAATCTTAATGCATGTATGCAGCATACCATAGCATGAATGCATGACAATACAAGGCAACAATTAAAACATATCATTAACAAGTAGTTCACATATAAGTGGCATGTAGTTTCTCATGATCAACCTTCCGCTTCATAAGCGAGATATTTCTCATCTTTATTTCTCAACTTGTGACATCATGATCTTTTGAAAACAATAGTAACAAACCCTGATACTAGGCTATGAGCTCATACCTTAACTAGTCGTCACTAGTTCTTACTTATCCTCTTGATAAGCGAATCATAATCATAATCATAAATATCAAACCCGACTAGGAGTAGGGCAGGGGACCTAAGGAATCACCCATCATGGGACTTTCTTCCTTTTGAAACGCATCAACTGGTTAAGACCAGTGACTTTGTCCGCTTTGGCAGGCTAATGTCATGCCCTCACGGTTTTACCTTCTCCCTTACCGTAGAGGAGAATACGTCTCAGCCCGTGAAACGCATCATCTGGTTAAGACCAGTGACATTGCTCCGCTTTGGATGGCCCCCATGACCATACCCTCCACGAGTTTCCTTTCTCTCTCACGTAGCAGGAGAAATGTGTCTGGCATGTCACATATAAAATCTTTCTTTTCAAAACTTTCTCAAGTCCCTCAAATTTGACGGGTTCAGCGGATAACAACTACACTCCGAATTTCCTCAAATTTGAGTCATGCCACATAACTAAACCACATATCATCCTCATGAAACTTTCTCAATGAATAAATCTTTAATTCACAAAAGCATACCATTCTAACTCATTTATATTTTTGAAATCTCATGCATCTCAAGCATGGCATAACACATCATCACATCAACATACCAATCATACACATAAAATTTCATGCTCAAGATGTTAACATAATCACATCATTAAGAATATGCTCATTCGACCTCATGCTCACATCTCACTTCCTATCTTATGGTATTTTATGCTCTAGCCCTTACGGGTCTTAAACTTGTGTTCCAATTATCCTAACTTTCATTATGGATTTTTATAACACCTAAGGGATCATTACCTATAATTCTCACTAAGTTTAGGCATACTAAAAAATTCCAAACAACATTATGTATTTTGGGCAGAAAATTTAGCTTATGATTACGGGTTCTAGAATTTCGTTTTAGACCCTTTTTAAGATCCGTCTTCGCCTAAGGCTTTATAATTAACTCCTAAACCAATTATGAGGGATTCCTACACATGTTCACTAATTATAAACCATTTTCCTTAGTTTTAAACATGCTGGAACAGAATGCATATCTTGTGCATTTAAGTGTTCTAGAATTCTCATTTTAATCCTTTCAAGTTACTTATTCTTTTTCTAACTTCCCTAATTGATCCTTGCTTCACTCAAACATAATTTTACACATTTTAACACCATAAAACAGAAATTATACAGTGGCCAAACATCAAGGGCAGAACTGAAATCATAAGCTTCATAGAATCACATAAATCATGAATTAAAATGCATACAAGTTGCTAGTTTCTCTTGGAATCATTTTAGGAACTCAAAACTCTTTTAGAAACCAATTAATCTCATTGAAATCATATAAATATATGCTAGGTCAGTAGCTAAATTATTTAGCTCAAGGAATGGATTTTAAAACATAAAACTTTGTTCATAAAGTTCCTTGAGTACATCTAAGCTTAGAAAAATTCCAAGACTTAGACTATGGGCACTTATGATTAGATGAACTCATCCAAGTCCATCATCATCATCACAAGGCCGAAATGGCATTCCTTGAAATGCCTCCATTTTCTAAAACTTTATGCAAGATACTTGGGCAAGTCTTTGAGCTCTAGGATTATTTAGGTGATGGCATAAACTTAAACATGATATGCACTTATTTTACTCTTCATTAGAAATAAAGTGAGAGCATAAAATAAATATGAGATGCAACCTCATTATTATCTTTAAGATTAAGTGATGACTTGAAATATAAACATGAAATGCAAGCTTGGAATTTAAACATGATAATGCAAGTCATTTAATTATTCTTGAGAGTTTAGTGATGGCATCAAAATAAACATGCTATGCAAGGCATAAACATAAACATGAGTGCAACTTCATTTTATCTTACTAGAGCTCTTACAAGACTTTAAAGGAACTTCACAACCTTAACCCAATATGCATCTTAACAACATAAAGTGAGCTTTAGAGTTCTTAGCACCAAGACTTCAAAGAAGCCTTTGGTTTTGAACTTCATCATCAAGCTCAAGAAAATAAACACAAAGCTCAACACTTTGTCTAAACAAAATACAAAGAACTAAGTCATATTCTTTATTTTATTGCTCATGGGCTTCAATCTAGAGTAAAACTCTTAGAACGGCCGACCAACTTTAAGGTTGGCAAGGGTAAGCTTAGAGCTCTTTGAAAACATAGGATTAATTTTCTTAACAAAACTTTTGTGATCTACTTAACATTTTTAGCAAACTTTGTTCAAATGAAGACAAAGGAAACCGAAATCTTTCAAAGGAAAAAGGGAAGAAGCCAAAGCCATTCAAGAAAGAAAGGAGAGAAACCGAAAATGAGATCAAGAAAAAGAAAGAAAACACAAGCATGTATGGTCCAAGACCAAGTTATTTCAAGCTTTAGAGGTTTCTCACATGACAACAACAAGTCATTATCTTGAAACCTCATCATCAAGCTAAAGTTCTCCTCATAAAAAGGCCCCTTGGCCAAAATGAAAAGGAAGAGGAAAAAGAGTTTGAACCAAGAGAAAACTAGAACTTTTCTTGAAGAAAACAAGCAAAAACTTTAAAACAAAACCCCTACCTAAGGAAGTCTTTGAAGAAATGAAAGAAAGCTTGAGTTCTTGAAGAGTTGAGAAGACAAAATCTTCCCTTAAGTGTGGTTGTGTGTTCGGCCAAGAAGGAAGCTCAAGGAAGATGATTTTTCCTTGAGTTTCTAAGCTTGGAAATGGAAAGTTTGAGTGTTTAAGAGATGGTTTAAGGTGAGGGAGTGGTGGTTTGTAGTTGTTTGTGGTGATTTGTGGTGGTGGCAAGGTTCTTTGAGGGAAGGAAAAGAAGAAGAAAATGAAGAGAAATTTGAGAGAAAAAAGCAAGAAAGTGCAAGAAACTAAACTTAGCAAATGATTTAAAGTGTAGCAAGGTTCTTCAAGGCTTGGTATTTATAGAAATTTTGCACAATGGTGGCTACCAAGGGGAAGGATGGCCGACGGCTAAAGGGAGGAAAAAGTGAGGAAAATATCTCTTACAAGGTATGGCTTTGAGTATGGGTTCAAGCATGGTGAGTATGGGCATAAGTATGGCAAGGCATGGCTCTTTGAGTGATAAAATTCAACATGTGACACTTTTTTTGGGTGCATTCGGCCAGTTGCAGCCAAGGGGGAGGGGGAAATTGTTCATGTAATTGTGGTTTAGTGATGTGTTTAGGTGTTTCTTTGATTAAGGTTTTGGTTAGGAGTTGTAAGAAAGTGTTTAGGTGAGGTAATTGGCTAATTAAGGTTGTCAAGACTTGATTAGGAGGGTAATCTTGCTAGATTAACAATTTAAAATCATTCTTTTGGTCAAATGATATATGGCACAATTCCTTAATTTAAGGAATTTGAGAGAGAAATACTATTCAAGATTCCATGACTAGGAATCTTGAATTAAAGAATGCAATTAGAGTTTAACTAAGCAATCTTAGGTCCTAATTAACCTTAATAAATTATTTTGACTCTAGATTAATTATCAAAATAAATTAATCTTCGATTAGAGCCTAATATTGCTTAGGTTTGCTTAATTGCGTCATTAGGCTCACTGTACATGTTCTAGGGGCAAAATGGTAATTTTGCACTAAAACTGAGACCTACCGGCCCAACTAAACATCAAATATCACTTAAAAACATCATTCTAAACTTCCTGGAAATTTCAATTCAAACGGCACCTTTACCCGATAAAACACAGGGGTATTTTGGTCATTTTGAACCAAGTTCAAAAACGAGATTTTCACCTTGGATATCAAATGTAACAGATACAATCCCCTTCAAACATTGAGTTGACCCATTTGAGGACTGCGGACTGTCCTTAATTTCGGGTAAAATGACCTTAGGGCATTTCGGTTATTTGCACTAATAGAAAAATTCAGACGTACACATTTCACACATAAAGTGATGATATCCTTGTACCGAAAAAAGAAATGATGGTATTAATATGCAAGAAATTTCTATGCCTTTGCTCAACAATGACAGCTTGTAAAATCTTTCTCCTATCGCAACCTTCCTGGAGTGCAAACAAAAAATAGTCCCATGCAACCCAAGAACCAATACATCAAAAATTGTAAAATTCAAGTGACTTTTTTGTGTAAGTTTACCAAATAATTGGTTATTATTTTGAACAATATACGGTGCAGGGGACCACGGTAAAAGAGATGACCACAACTTCACTTGCCCTAATTCATTCGAGGTTTGGTGTAGGATCCAGGTTGATGAATGGGGCAATTTTCTCAATCAGGAAGTAATCAAAAGTGCGTGTGAAGTGAGTCGAAACGATTCCAAAGTGAAACAAACATTGACAAAAAGGCAGGCTGTATGACATTTTTCTACCCCATTGAGCACATAAGTTGTGTCGTTGTTGTGTAATATTCTTATATCCTCAACTAACAGAAGAATGTCACACATCCTTTTGTCAATGCTTGTTTCCACTTTGGAATTGGTCCGACTCTCCTCACACACTATTGATGACTTCCCGATCAGACCAAAAATAACCTGTTCACCGACCCCGGACCTACGCCAAACCTAGGACCAAACCCGTGGGATCGATGATGCTATCATATCAAATCGGTGAAGGATTCTGTTTCTGGAAACTGCTGCGATCCTTATCCTCCGAGCGTGATTCAAACCTCGTCTCCTTTCAGATGAGCCCGAAAAAGAAAATCAATGGGGATTGAGAATTATGGCTTGAGTAAAACTTGGTCAATTGTTTACCGTACAAGCAATCTCAACAAGCAGAAGCAGGGTACGCACTAGTTGGAACCCCACTAGCAGAAGAGCATTCCCCATTATTATTCTTCCGACTGCCATTGTTTCCCAGTTGCAGCTCTGAAACACAAGGCATTTCTCTTTTCCCATCAACACCCTGATCATACAGAAACCCTTAACACATGGCCACTAATATGGACCGTAGCCAAGTATGCAAACTCATCTTCACCGTTACCAGTAGCAGACACTCTATGGCACCTAAACACAGCAGGTGCACGAACGTGACCGGCAAAGATTGTTTCAAACCAGCATCTGCAATTCAAAAAGAATCATAGTAATCATTTAAAATTAAACCCCTCAAAATGTAACTCCATATAGTGAAAACCTTTTCATGAGGTAAATATGGACACAAAATGAAGAGAAATTTGTAGTTGCTGCCAGAGCAAGAAGGAAATTGTTCTATTCACCCACAGTTAAATACACTAATCTGCTATTTTTTTAGCATGGGGTTTTAATTGCGATTGCAAACAGCAATTGGTGTTTTTTTTTATTTTCGCTTTTTTTTTTTTTTTTGCTATTTTCCATTTGGCACCACAACCATAACCACAATATAAAATCATGGATAGCACCAAATAATTTCTGAAGGAGAGGAAGCACCTTGGTGACAAGAGGTAGTATGAAGCTCTTTGTTGTGGTAGCATTAGAGGTTGAACTATGAGAGGTAGTAGCAGCATTCTGTGACGACCCCAAAGCTCTCAGCCTCTTTGGTCCAGGACTAGCATTACAACCACCACCGGCAACCACCGCCATATCCCTTCCTCCAAATCCGGGGGAACCCACGTGCTCTTCACGTGAGTGCTGCAGTCATAGCCACGCCCCTTGCAACAAGTCCTGCACCTCTTATAACAGCAATCTTTCTTCGCCCTGTTGCCACAATCTGGCACACCCTGAAGCCAGGCCCATAGATTCCGTTATTATTCTCCAAGCCTTCCATTAGGTGCTTGCTGTTGTCATGTTGCTCCACGTGGATCACTCCTTTTCTGGCAGAAGAATCCACTTCATGGCACATCTTGAGGTTCCAGTAGTTGTGGGGGTTTCCATTGCCACAGTCTTCTTCTTGGTCGTGAGCATTGTTGTTGGTGAGAGGGTGGTGGTGTTTTGGCATGCAGGGTGTGGCAGTTAGGAGTGGAAAGATGCCAGTCCGACGCTGAGAGCGGCTGATGGAGGCAAAGGGAGGTTGCCATGGTGGTCTGAAATGGGCTGGCCGCCTTGTTGGTGGTGCTGGGAAGAAGAGGTTGGTACTATGAGAAGCAGGTCTCTGAGGCCTAACATGGTAACCGGAAACAATTAAGGCCTGAGGCTCACTAAGGATCTAGTTTTTATAGAAAAGAAAAATGGTGTTTGTATTGTGAAGAAAAATGTTTAATATATAATAAAATTTGACAACAAATTTTCATTATCATTATTTTTCTTTTTTATTTTAATATTTTAATATTATTGGCCTACTTCCTTATTTTATTTTCTTTTATATTTATAACTATGTTATACATGTGTTGTCATAATTATATTTATATGTTACATGTAACATCTCTTTATTGTGAATGTGAATACAGAAGCAGTGAGATTGAGATTGAGATTCTCTTTGGTGCAAAACGTGATCTGTGGTTTTGGTGTGGTGTTAAGATGTTATCTGTTATGTCTTTTTGGTCCGAACTGAGTGGGAAATGTTGTCTGCTACAGGTTCTGGCACTGAAACTCCACTTACAGGTTCTATGATTGGTGCGGGTGGTAAGAGTAATTATCGTTGGAGTTCTGTTGTGCCGCAAGCAATTTTTGGTTGTGCTTTGCTTTTGTGATGCCTGCTGCAAGTGCAGTTCAATTTCATGGCTTTTTTTCTCGCACTAATCGAGAGGAAGAGATAGAAGGAATCTGGACAAAAATAGGACGACGGGCGTGTTATTCAGTTGGGTGACATGTTAACTGGTAAGGAAAGCATCACTGAATCATTCAAATACTGTTGAATGTTGACACACTTTGAGATCAAATTATACAAAGGGTTGGGGAAGGGGACCAACCTACTATTTGTGCGGAATCATAGGCTGCATCAAAAAAAAAAAAAACAAATTCCACATCAAAATATAAAATAAAGAATAGAGCCTATGGTCACGATCTAAGCCTAATTCTAGCTAATTGCCAATAATAGATTTGGAGAAATTCTTTTATAAACATAAATTTAACATATTACACATTTATAATAAAAAAAATTTATTAATTTTATTCAAATATCTTTTTTGGTTGAATAATTTTATTTAATATGTATTACTTATTCATAGATTCTATTATTCCTTTAAGAATGTGTTAAAAAATAATTTTTTAAAATTACGTGCATACAGTAACTTTTCGATATGCCTCATTGGAAGCAAGTAGCCCGTATCCCCAAGCCCAAGGCCTATGCTCCTAGTCCTATAGCTAGGCACCTAATCCCACTAGATAAAAGTTGGCCTCTTTGTACTTAGCCACCTAGATTCACAATGATGCTGCGTAATGGAACTGTTTTCAATCTAGTTCTCTTCGTTTCACGGTTTTTGACCAAAGAAAAACAAAAGAAATTATTATTTGCAGATATATATCACTGTTTATATTATTGATTGATATATACTCATTTGTAATAAAAGTAATACGTTTCAAGTGTTATATATTTAATGTATGGCTCTTACATAAAATACGTGACACATTTCATAAAATATAATACATGGATGTCATATTATTGAGGTGAGGAAAACACATAATATGTGGATATTCTACGTATTATGCTTCATAATGCGTGAGACTATTTTCCATATTGTATATTGTAACGCAATTTTACTGTAATTTTTACTGCGTTAATTCCTCAATTACCGTAGGTAAATATTATATAAAATTTAAACCAAACAATCCTTAATAAAGGGATATAACGTTAGAAGAAGTTAGGAGCAATTTGGCATGTTGCAACAAATTCCTGTACGTGTAAAATGATTCAAAATGTTAGGATTATTTAGAAAATGAGGATCGTGGGCCCACCCGTCCTCAAGGGGATGTTTGATAATAATAAGGGATTGTTTGTGTTATGTGTGTTAATAGAGGAGAAGAATCATAATTTTGAGCTCTAACGTGAAATGACCAAAACGCCCATGCCTCTTTAAACTTTATTGCGTGCAAAGCCCGAACCTCACTAAAATGTTTTAAAAGGTGTTTTTAAGCCATGATTAGTCATTGGTTAAGCTTGGGTGGTCTCGGGCAATTTTTAGTAATGAGGTTTGCCCTCTTGTGCAAGCTTTACAAATTGAGATTTTTGATTCGTCTAATAAAACCTAAGCAATATTAGGCTCAAATTAAAGCTTATTAAATTCTAATTATTAATCTAGAGTCAAAATTATTTATTTAAATTGATTAGAACCTAAAATTACTTTAAAACACTCAAATTGCTTACTAATTCACCTAACCTTAATCGTAAATTCTCTAAATTGCATGAATACCTTGCCTACACCTAAATAATATATGGAACACACAAAACCCTCTTCCATGAGGCTGTAATACACGAAATAATTCAGCCATAATCATTAGAATTATTGCAAGATAATACACTAAAACAAAATGCCAAAAAATTCCCTAAAACATGGCATAAAATGTAACGCCCCAATTTTTCCTGTAATTTTTACTATCATTAGGAATTACCGAATTACCGTAGGTAAATATTATATAAAATTTGAGACCAAACAATCCTTAATAAAGGAATATAACGTTAGAAGAGAAGTTAGGAGCAATTCGTGCAATATTGCAAACCCCAAATTTCTGTACGTGTAAAATGACCAAAATGCCCCTGAGGTTATTTTACTCAGAAAATGAGGATCGTGGGCCCCACCCATCCTCAAGGGGATGTTTTGATGTTAATAAGGGATTGTTTGTGTTATGTGTGTTAATAGAGGAGAAGAATCCTAATTTTGAGTTTCGACGCGCGAAATGACCAAAACGCCCTTGGCGTTTTAACTCCGATTTGTGTGCCGCTTAGCCCGAACCTCACTAAAATGTGTTAAAAGGTGTTTTTAAGCCATGATTAACCATTGGTTAAGCTCGGGTGGTCTTGGGCAATTTTTAAGTAAAATGACCGTTTTGCCCCTGTCTTTGTGCAAGTTTTACAAATTTTGAGATTTTTGATTTGTCTAACGAAACCTAAGCAATATTAGGCTCAAATTAAAGCTTATTAAATTCTAATTACTAATCTAGAGTCAAAATTATTTATTTAGATTGATTAGAACCTAAAATTGCTTAAAACACCCAAATTGCTTAGTAATTCACTTAAACCCTTAACCGTAAATTCTCTAAATTGCATGAATACCTTGCCTACACCTAAAAATACATGGAACACACAAAATCCTCTTCCACAAGGCTGTAATGCATGAAATTATTGAGTAATAAGTCAGAAAATTATTACACAAAAATCCAAAGAATGAAAACAAAGAATCATGAAAACATGGAAACATGATTCCATGTTTTAAGCCACCAAACAAAATGATTTTTCTTCCTTATTTTTTTCTCTAATTTTTGGTCAGATTTCTTTCCTTCCTTTGTCCATTTATGAGCTGCAAAATCTCTATAAATAGGCATGCTTGAAGATAGTTTAGATGCTTAGTTCATAACTTACACAAATTCTAGTTTTAGGAGCACCAAAAGCTCTCATTTCCTCCTCCTCTTGGCTGAATTCTTTCTTCAAGTTTTCAAGAATATTTTCTTTCATTTCACTCAAGGAAACCAAGTTCTCTTCCTTTCCTTCAAATCAGATTAGGTAGGGAGTTGTTTTTAAGTTTATTTCTATGCTTTGCTAAGTGTTGTTCTTGGTTCAAAATGATGATTTCATGGATTTTCTCTAGTTTTTCCATTTGGTTTTCTTCTTCCTTTTCTTTGAACAATTCAGCCATATGGCCTAGGTGGGACTAAGATGATGGCTTGATGATGAGGACCTTGAGGGTGGGTTGTGAATCCATCACAAGTTAGGCCTCTAAAGCTTGAAAGTTCCACTTGATGCAAAACTTTAAAGAATAATATTTTTATGATGTTTTTATGATCTTGAGTTTAGAACTTGAAAGATGTATTTTTCACTTTGTCTTGCTAAGATATATTGGGTTGAATTTATATTTCTCTAAAGTCTTGGAGGAGCTCTAGTAAAGAAATAAAATGAACTTGCATCCATGTTTAAGTTTATGCCTTGCATAACCATGTTTACTTTCTATGTCATCACTAAATTCTCAAGAATGAATAAATGAACTTGCATATTCATGTTTAAATTTCCAAGCTTGCATTTCATGTTTAAATTTCAAGTTGTCACTTAATCTCTAAAGATAATAAAGAAGTTGCATCTCATGTTTATTTTATGCTCTCACTTTATTTTATAATGGCTAAAAGAATCAATGCATGGCATGTTTATTTTATGTCATCACCTAAAAATCCTAGAGCTCAAAGACTTGCTTATGAATCATAAGCGAAATGAGATAATTGGAGTTAAAGAATTTATTCTTTAAGAAGTCTTGAGAATTGGAGCTTAAAAAAATGTAATTCTCATCTCCCTCACCGGTCCTGCGGACTACGCCGCTCTTGCTTAAGATTCTCTTCTCCCTCTCCTAGGTCCTATGATTTGGCGCTCCAGTTTCTTGCATCATGTTTATATTACAAGTTCTTGCATCATGTTTAATTTTCAAGTTATCACCTTAAATCTTAAAGATAAAGAAATGGAATTGCATATCATGTTTATAATTCCAAGCTATCACCTTATAAAGATAAGATTAAAATAAGGTTGCATAGCATGGTAATAATTCAAAGATGTCACCTAAATCTCTAAAGCTCAAGACTTGCTCCTTTTATCTTAAGTGAAAGATTTAATTATGAACATTCTTTCAAGTTATAAATCGGTCCCATGGTTAATTTAGGCCTAAAGTCCTATGACTTCTTTCAAGTTTAACAAAAGGAATTAGTTTTAAAAGAGTTTTAAAACTTTGTAAGAATTTTATGGGAAGCTAGTAATTTATGTGTACTTAAAATGTGATTTGATGCTTATTAAGAATTTGGTGTCATTGATTGATTCCTGGTTTGTATGTTATAGTTGTTGTTGCAAACAATGAAAACTTATGCATGAAATAAAGACATATTCTGGAAGAAAGTGTATTACCAAGAGTGCAATTTGGAAAGATTCTGGCTAAGGAAAGATTTGGTATTTAAGCGTGTCCATTGTGACCCACCTCTCTTTCCTGGGAATCTCCAGGATGCATGATTACAGTTGGTATATATTATTTCGGCATAAGACTATAAATGAGAAAATGTTATGATGATTATGAATGAAGAATTGTATTATGATATAACATGCAAAGACTTAAAGGTGACTCAAAATATATGAGAAAATGATCCTTTGGACCCGTCAAACTATAGGCGGTGAAAAGGTGATTCTTGCCCCTAGTCTGTTCTCTCAAAAGGGTAGAGACGGAATTTTTACTTATCAAAAGGGATAAGTATGTGCTGTGACGACTAGCAAGGTATGAGCTCATAACCTAGATTACTCCCAAAAGGGTGGAGTATAGGGTGGCCCAGGAAAATGATGATGAAAGTAACTTTAAGTCACCTAAGAAACTAAGTAAATGCATTATGTGAATATGATGTTCTGCTATGCATAGTATTTATGAGATGATGATGAGAAATATGATATTCTGCTATGCATAGTATTATGAAATGATGATGAGGAATATGATGTGATTTTATGCATAACTATGTTATTATATATGAAAGGAAAAGTTCATTATAAACATGACATGCTAAGTTTATGATGCATTATAAGACGCATGATTAAAACGACGAACCTCGGTAAAGTATATTTTCAAACTTAATAAATCAATCTTAGCATGCTCACTATTTCATAATAACCCGAGGTTCCTGGGACGATGATGATGACACAATGCATCATGAGGTGAGTACCCTACTGAGATTCTTTTTATAAGTTTCTCACTCCCTCTATTTTTTTCCATCTCGTCTTCAGAAATAGAAGGAAGCGTTCGTGAATCACATTGAGGCTCCGGGTAGCTGAACTTGAATCCTGCTAGTTTCACTCGTATATTTCAGATATCTATCCCTATCCCTGAGTGTTATTACTAGGTGCCATTAATGGATGTCCTTCCATCCATATATTATTTATGTTTTATTAGATTGCCTACACTTAGTCTTATTCTGTTGGTAGGCAAAATATCTATATGATATGTAATTATGGATGCTATATGATGGAGCCAATATATTATGATGTGATGTTTGTAAATTCCTATGTGTCTTTTAAATTTTGCTAAATCATTCACGTTAAGCGGCTCACGTTTTCAATTATGTTTAAAAAAAAAATGGCTCGTAATTTCACTAAGTATTTTCAAAGCATGATTAAGGAACTGAAGCAAAGAGTAAAGTCTAGTAATTAATCAGAATGCCTAGGTGTATTGGGTTAATTATTAGGGTGTTACATAAAACATGCCAAACAAGAAATGATTTTCCTCCCTTGTTCCCATGAAAAATCCAAAAATTATGCCTCCTCCTCTTGTCATACATGAGCTTGAATTCCTCTATAAATATGCTTACTTGGAGCCTTGGAAGCCTCTAGTAAGTTACACAAATTAAATTTCAGCACCAAAAGCTTTCTTTCTTCCCCCTCCTTGGAAATTTCTGCTCCCATTTTCAAAGAGATTTTCTTTCATTTCACTCAAGAAAACCAAGTCCTATTCCTTTCCTTCAAATCAAATTAGGTAGAGGTTGTTTCTAAATTTATTTCTATGCTTGAGAAGTTGTGTTTTTAGCTCAAAATGTTAAAATTATGAACTTACCTTAGCTTTTCATTTGGTTTTCTCTTCATTTTTCTTGAACCAATTAGGCCATATGGCCTAGGTGGGACTAAGATGATGGCTTGATGATGAGGACCTTGAAGGTGGGTTGTGAATCCATCACAAGTTAGGCCTCTAAAGCTTGAAAGTTCCACTTGATGCAAAACTTTAAAGAATGATGTTTTTATGATGATTTTATGATCTTGAGTTTAGAATTTGAAAGATGTATTTCTCACTTTGTCTTGTTAAGATATATATATCAAATTTGTATTTCTATAAAGTCTTGAAGGAGCTCTAGTAAAGAATAAAATGAACTTGCATCCATGTTTAAGATTATGTCTTGCATAACCATGTTTGCTTTCTATGTCATCACTAAATTCTCATAAATAAATGAACTTGCATATTCATGTTTAAATTTCCAAGCTTGCATTTCATGTTTATGTTTCAAGTTGTCACTTAATCTTCAAAGATAATAAAGAGGATGCATCTCATATTTATTTTATGCTCTCACTTTATTTTATAATGGCTAAAAGAATCAATGCATGACATGTTTATTTTATGTCATCGCCTAAAGATCCTAGAGCTCAAAGACTTGTCCAAGTATCACAAGCAAAGTTGGAAAATTGTAGTATCCTAAGGATGCATATTTCCTTAAGATTATTGGAGTCAAAGAATTTATTCTTTAAGAAGTCTGAGTTGGAGCTTAATAAGAATTCTCTTCTCCTTTTGTCCAATGCAACTGCGCTCGGTTTCTTTTTCTTTTATTAAGATTCTTCTCTCTCCTGGTCAATGCGACCGCTCAGGTTTGCATATCATGTTTATAATTCCAAGTTATCACCTTATAAAGATAAGATTAAAATGAGGTTGCATAGCATGTTTATGATTCTAGTATCACCTAAATCTTTAAAAGCTCAAGACTTGCTCCTTTTATCTTAAGTGAGAATTTTAATCATGAACATTCTTTCAATGTATAAATTGACCTCATGATTAAGGCAGGCCTAAAGTAATTTTTAAATAGCTCAGTTGGTTCTATAATTTCTTTCAAGATTACAAAAAGAATTAGTTTCTAAAAGAGTTTTAAGGCTTAAAATGATATTAGGGAAACTAATATCTTGCATGTACTTAAAATAAGATATTAAGCAATTATGTGAGGTTCATGATTCAGCCATATCAGTTAGTATTACTATGATTTGATATGTTTGAAGTTGTGATAATTATATTTATTGATAAGGAATAATTCTATGCATGTTAGAAGTGAAATTAGCTACATAAAGCAACCGTAAAGCTTTAAATATGATTTACTGCCTATGTTGCCTCATATAGTCTAATAATGTTCTTAAGGCTTATAATTAATGGTAATGATGATAATGAATCCTTTAGATGCATGATTAATTAGTATGATAATTGAGGTTACCTGATTCTAAAGTTTTGGATGTTTAAGACAGTTTTTGGGTAAGAATTTATGATGATAGTTCTTTGAAGTTTGAAATGATAAGTCTATGAAGTGATTTGATGCTTATTAAGTATTTGATATCATTGAATGATTCGGCTTGCATGTTATAGTTATTGTTGCAAACAATGAGAATGCTTATGCATGAAATAATGAAATATTCTTTGTTATTTAAAAATTTACCCTTGTTGCTGGAAGAAAGTATATTAGTAAAAGTGTAATTTGGAAAGGTTTAAGAAAGACTTAGTATTTAAGCGTGTCCATTTGTGACCCACCTTTCTTTCCTGGAATCTCCAGGATGCATGATTACAGTTGGTATATATATTATTCCAAATAAGACTATAAACGAGAAAATGTTATAAATGATTATGAATTGAGAATTGTATTATGATATAACATGCAAAGACTTAAAGGTGACTCAAAATATATGAGGAAATGACCCTTGGACCCATCAGACTATAGGTGGTGAAAAGGTGATCCTAAATGATCCTTTGGACCAATCAAACTATAGGCGGTGAAAGGTGATTCTTGCCTAGTCCGTTCTCTCAAAAGGGTAGAGGCGAATTTTACTTATCAAAAGGGATAAGTATGTGCTGTGACGACTAGCAAGGTATGAGCTCATAACCTAGATTACTCCCAAAAGGGTGGAGTATAGGTACCGCCAGGAAAATGATAATGAAAGTAACTTTAAGTCACCTAAGGAATTAATGTATTATGTGATTATGATGTTCTTCTATGCATAGTATTTATGAGATGATGATGAGAAATATGATGTTCTTCTATGTATAGTATTTATGATATGATGATGAGGAATATGATGTGGTCTTATGCATAACTATGTTATTATATGTGAAAAGAAAAGTTCATTATAAACATGACATGCTAAGTTTATGATGCATTATAAGACGCATGATTAAAACGACAAACCTCGATAAAGTATATTTTCGAACTTAATAAATCAATCTTAGCATGCTCACTATTTCATAATGAAACTCGAAGTTCCTGGGGACGATGATGATGACACAATGCATCATGAGGTGAGTACCCTACTGAGATTCTTTTATAAGTTTCTCACTCCCTCTATTTTTCTTTCCATCTCGTCTTAGAAATAGAAGGAAGCGTTCATGAATCACATTGAGGCTTTCAGGTAGTGAACTTGATCCTTAGTTTCACTCGTATATTTCAAATATCTATCCCTATCCTTGGAGTGTTATTACTAGGTGCCATTAATGGATGTCCTTCCATCCATATATTATTTGTTTTGTTAGATTGCCTACACCTAGTCTTATTCTACTGGTAGGCAAACTATCTATGTGTTATGTAATTATGAATGTTATATGATGGAGCCAATATGATGTGTTTTTCATGCTATATTTGCACGTTATTCGCTTTTATTTCGATTATTGTTCATGTTATGTGCGGCTCACATTTTCAATTATGTTTAAAAAAAAATGGCTCGTAATTTCACTAAGTATTTTCAAAGTATGATGAAAGAACTAAAACAAAGAGTAAAGTCTAGTAATTAATACAACCTAGGTGTATTGGGTTAATTATTAGGGTGTTACATATATGGCCCATGATATAAAAGTGGAAGACCACATGTCTACATATTATATTTAGAGGGAGAGAAAAGTTAAGAGAAAGGGTGAAAGAGAGAAAAGTTTAGAGAAAGAGTAAAAGATATTTCCAGCAAAGAAAAGAATTTAGTATGGCTGAGAACAACAATATCTACCGAAGATCAATGCGACATATCTCAGGAAATCTAGTGACACATGTAAGTTAAGAAATTAATTTTATTTCTTCACATTGTATCGCTAAATGTTTTAATTTTATGTATTATAGAGTAATTAGTTAGCAAATTTGGGTTTAGGTGTAGTTTGTTTAAAGATAGAATTTTTATTTATTGATAAAAGTAGTTAATTAATTTTAATTTAATTAATCAATATTAATTAATGAAATCATAATTTAATGTAATAGAAACACATTTATAAATTATTTTAGTTGGGATTAATAAATTAATAAATTAATATATTGTTAGTTTTAAGAAAAATGAAAATAGTTTCCCATAATAATATTTATTCTTCATAACTAATAATATAATTAGCAATACAAATTTTATATTAATATTTAGTTTAATAAAAAATCTTTAAATTAAGTAAATAATGTTGTGAAGAATTTAATAATTAAGATCTAAGTATCAGCCTCCATTTTTTTTTAAGTTGATGATTTTATTCCAATAAGTTTAGGATTAACTTTAACAAAAAATTAATATCATAGGTTATAATTTGTAGGTTTGTAGATTTGTTCATTTAGAAGGTGAATATCATAGGTGTATTATAAAAAGAAATTATTCTTAATCTTTCATATTTCTCTTTATATGCCATTAGTTTTTAGAGTTATGAAATTAAGTCAGCTTTGTTTTTAGAGTTACAAAGTCAAATATGACAAAATTATCCTTAGTCTTTCATATTTTTTTTATATTCTCAGTTTTTATAGTTATGATTCTTTTTATTTAAGTTGCCCGGATGTAAATTAATTTTTCATTTTATGTCCTCTATGTAGCCTCGTTGAGTTCTGACCTAGATCTAACTTTAACCACGCAGTTTTCGATGACCGTATTCAGTATACTTGATGAGACAAGGTTTTGGCATGCTTCACAGATTCGTATTACGAGTATGATAATGCATTGTTATCAGCTTTTGTGGAGCGTTGGAGACCTAAGACGCACACTTTCCACTTGCTTGGGGGTGAGTGCACCATCACTCTAAAAGATGTCGCATTCAAGTTAGGACTACGAGTGGATGGGACGTGAGTGGTTGCATAGGTTCATGGTGTAACACCCTAATATTTAACCCAATACGCCTAGGACGTATCAAGATTAATTATTAGATATTACTTCCTTTTAAACATCGTTTATAAAATTACTTAGCGGAAAATACAGGCAAATTTTTTTTGAAAGGAAACATGTAAAGCCAAGTGTGAGCCTTTGCGTATGACATAAATGAAGCGTAAAGCGGAAGAATAAGTAAATCACATCCAAACAAAGTAGTAAAGAACACTTCAATTATGGAGACAAACATCATAATATTTAACCTCATAGTTTAGTACAACAATGGAAATATAACATAAAGTCTTACCCATACGAGTGGGTAGAGCTTGCAGGATATGAAATATAAGAAAACACAAAAGCTAATACATGGATAAGTCCCCAAAAGATACTAACATCAACCCTCCCTCTAAAGGTCTACAGACGCTGACTCCTCAGACGGGAGATACAACCGCGACCTCCAAAGCTCCTCGGATGTGGCCCAATGAAGTGAGGTGTAGGCATACGAATCGGTGGTACGACGTGGCCTCCTCTAGGCGCCTCTGGGCTCATGCACACGCCTCATAGGCCTTGGCGAGAACCGTGTCCTCACTACCCCTCCGCCGGCCAAAGGCATCGAGGAGCGAATCCTCCAAATATGGATCGGGGAGTCCTCGATAAGTCTCTCCCACAACAACGTATGGCACGGCCTCTGCCCGTCGCTGGTCGCGTCCTCTCAAAAATCAGGTCATCACCGTAGGGGAAGTCGGGGTGAAGCAAAAGCTAACTGGGAATGCAAAAGGATGACCCATGTATGCAAAAATACGTATGGCACAACGACCCTCGAAGTGGTAGGATTGAT
The DNA here is from genome assembly GCA_030441495.1 of Dalbergia oliveri. Lineage (NCBI taxonomy): Eukaryota > Viridiplantae > Streptophyta > Magnoliopsida > Fabales > Fabaceae > Dalbergia > Dalbergia oliveri. The sequence continues at coordinate 27,422,826 of JAMLFY010000003.1, forward strand.
GATCTAGATCGTAGTGCAGCTCCACACGGGTGCATCAACAAAATCACGAACGACGCCATTCAGGTCTGGAGACGCAACGAAAGAGAAACAGAGGGTGAGAATCTTGCTAAAGAATCTCAGGAGGAAATCCTCTATCCTAATGTCATCGTTTACGCCCCAGGAACCTTGGGTTTATTATAAAAGGTTAAACATGCATAGGTTCATTATGAGGTTTTCACAAAAGATATTTATCCAAGGTCCATGTCTTTTATAATGAATCTTAATGCATGTATGCAGGATAATAGTACATGGATGCATGACAGTACTTTAGGCAAGCCAAACAATAATAAAACAACATGTAAGTGGCATGCAACTTCTCTTGAACATCTTTCCTTTTGTCATACTTGTGACACTAAGCATCATCATAGTAACCGCACCCCTAACTAGGCTATGAGCTCATACCTTAACTAGTCGTCACTAGTTCTTACTTATCCTCTTGATAAGCGTATCATAATCATAATCATATTCATAATCATCATAATAATCCCAACTCCCAGAGTACGGGTAGGGGGCCTAAGGATCACCCATCGTGGGACTTTTTCCTTCTTCGAAACGCATCGACTGGTTAAGACCAATGACTTTGTCCGCTTTGGCGGGCTAATGTCTATGCCCTCACGGTTTTGCCTTCTCTCATTTGAGCAGGAGAAGTACGTCTCTGTATGTCACATTAAACATCTTATTTTCAAAACTTTCTTTAAGTCCCTTAAATTTGACAAAAATTCGCAGCATAAGACCTACATTTGAACTTCCTCAAATTTGAGTCATGCCACATAATCTCAATCACATGCATCATTCTTATGGAACTTTCTCAATTAAAACTTCTAGTTCACATGAGCATACTTCTTCTAAGTCGTTCATGTTTCGAAACTTATGCATATCAAATCATGGCATAACACTTCATCACATCAACACGCCAATTATACACATAGAGTTTCATGCTCAAAATGTTGATATAATCACATCATCAAGAATATGCTCACTTGATTTCATGCTCACATCACAACTCCTATCTCATGGAATCTTATGCTTTGACCCTTACGAGTCTCAAACTTGTGTTTTTATTCTAACCTTTATTAAAGATTTTTATAACACCTAAGGGATCATTACCTATAATTCTCACTAAGTCCTAGGCATACTAAAAATTCCAAACAGCATTATGTAATTTGGGCAGAAAATTTACCTCATGATTACGGGTTCTAGAATTTCCATTTTAAACTCTTTTTAAGATTTCGCCAAGACTCCATAATCAATTCCTAAAACAAATATGAGGGATTCCTAGGCATATTTACTAAGTTATAAGTCATTTTTCCTCCATCTAACTATGCTGGACAGAATTGCTTATTATCATGTCCAAGTGTGCTAGAATTCTCATTTTAAGTCCTTAACACCACCTTAAGTTTTGTAATTAATACCTAATCATTTATGAAAGGTTTTTATGCATATCTTACTGATTATGAACCATTTATCCTTGAATTAGTCATGCTGGAATAGGTTTGTATATTTGTGCATTAAAGTGTTCTAGAATTATCATTCTTGATCCTTTTAAGTTACTTGTTCTTTTCTAACTTCTCTAAATCGATCCTTGCTTCACTCAAACATAATTTTACACATTTTAACACCATGAAACAGAGATTATGCAGTGGCCAAACACAAGAGGGCGGAACCGAAATGTAAAGCCCATAGAATCATAAAATCTCATGAATTTAAATGCATACAAGTTGCTAGTTTCTCTTGGGATTACTTTGGGAACTCAAAACTCTTTTAGAAACCAATTAAACTCAAAATCACATGAAAATGTACTAGGTCAGTGGCTATTTTATTTAGCTCAAGGAATGGATTTTAAAACATAAAACTTAGTTCATAAAGCTCCTTAAATGAATCTAAGCTTGGAAAAATTCCAAGACTTAGACTATGGACACTTATGATTAGATGAACTCATCCAAGTCCATCATCATCACCATAAGGCCGATGGCATCCTTGGGATGCCTCCATTTTCTAAAACTTTATGCAAGATACTTGGGCAAGTCTTTGAGCTCTAGGAGGCTTAAGTGATGACATAAACTTAAACATGATATGCACTCATTTTATTCTTCATTAGAAAGTAAAGTGAGAGCATAAAATAAATATGAGATGCAACCTTATTATTATCTTTAAAGATTAAGTGATGACTTGAAATATAAACATGAGATGCAAGCTTGAAATTTAAACATGATAGTGCAAGTCCAATTAATTAGTCTTGAGAACTTAGTGATGGCATCAAAATAAACATGCTATGCAAGGCATAAACTTAAACATGTGTGCAACTCATTTTATTCTTGACTAGAGTTCTTTCAAGACTTTAAAGGAACATTACAACCTTAACCCATTATGCATCTTAACAACATAAAGTGAGCTTTAGAGTTCTTTGCATCAAGACTTCAAGGAAGCCTTTGATTTTGAACTTCATCATCAAGCTCAAGAAAATAGACACAAAGCCCAACACTTTGTCTTAACAAAATACAAGAACTAAGTCATATTCTTTATTTTATTGCTCATGGGCTTCAATCTAGAGTAAAACTCTTAGAACGGCCGACCAACTTTAAGGTTGCCAAGGGTAAGCTTAGAGCTCTTTGAAAGCTTAGGATTAATTTTCTTTAACAAAACTTTTGTGATCTACTTTACATTTTTAGCAAAACTTGTTCAAACAAAGGAACAAAGAAACCAAAATCATCCAAGGAAAAGGAAGAGAAAACCGAAACCTTTGAGGAAGAAAGGAAAGGAAATCCGAAAGCATGAGCAAGGAAAAGAAAAAAAAACACAAGCATGTATGGTCCAAGACCAAGTTGTTTCAAGCTTTAGAGGTTTCTCACAAGACATCAACAAGTCTTTATCTTGAAACCTCATCATCAAGCTAAAGTTTTTCTCAAGGATAAGCCTCATGGCCGAAAAGGAAAAAGGGAGAAAGAAAAAGTTTTGAGCCAAGAGGAAACTAGAACTTTTCTTGAGGAAAACAAGTAAAAACTTTAAAACAAACCCCTACCTAAGGAAGTCTTTGAGGGAATGAAAGAGAGCTTGAGTTCTTGAAGTGTTGAGAAGACAAATCTCCTCTTGGAAGTGGTATGTGTTTCGGCCAAAGGGAACTCAAGGAGATTATTTTTCCTTGAGTTTCTAAGCTTGGGAATGGAAAGTTTAAGTGTTTGGGAGATGGTTTAAAGTGAGGTAGTGGTGGTTTGTGGTTGTTTGTGGTGGTGGCAAGGTTCTTTGAGAGGTAGAAGAAGATGAAGAAGATGAAGAGAAATTTGAGAAAATGAGAGAAAGTGCAAGACAACTAAACTTAGCAAATGATCTAAAGTGTATCAAGGTTCATCCAAGCTTGGTATTTATAGAATTTTGGCAACATGGAGGCTGCACAAAGGGAAGAAGGCCGACGGCCAAGAGGAAGGAAAAGTGAGGAAAATATCTCTTACAAGGTATGGCTTTGAGTATGGGTTCAAGCATGGTGAGGTATGGGCAAAAGTATGGCAAGACATGGGCTTTGGAGTAAAGAAAATTTCAACATGTGGCATTTTTCCTTGGCTTTGCATTCGGCCAGATTTGGGATAGCCAAGGGAGGATTTGTTTGTTCATGTATTTGTGGTTTAGTGATGTGTTTAGGTGTTTCTTTGATTAAGGTTTTGGTTAGGAGTTGTAAGAAAGTGTTTAGGTGAGGTAATTGGGTAATTAAGGTTGTTCAAGACTTGATTAGGGAGTGGTCATACTAGATTAACAAATTAAATTCATTTTCTTAGTCAAATGAGGTATGGCACAATTCCTTAATTTAAGGAATTGGAGAGAGAAAATACTATTCAAGATTCCATGACTAGGAATCTTGAATTAAAGAATGCAATTAGAGTTTAACTAAGCAATCTTAGGTTCTAATTAACCATAATAAATTATTTTGACTCTAGATTAATTATCGAAATAAATTAATCTTCGATTAGAACCTAATATTGCTTAGGTTTGCTTAATTGCGTCATTAGGTTCACTATACATGTTCTAGGGCAAGATGGTAATTTTGCACTAAACTGCGGACTACCTGTCTCAACTAAACATCAAATATTACTCAAAAACATCATTCTAAACTTCCTGAAAAGTTCCAGGCTCAAACGACACCTTTTACCGTGTAGAACACACAGCATGGGTATTTTGGTCATTTTGAGCGAAAGTTCAGAAAACAAGATTTTCACCTCGGATATCAATTGTAACAATACAATCCCCTTCAAACATTGAGTGACCCATTCGAGGCCGGGTCGCTTTCCTTGAATTTGGAAAAAACCTTAGGGGCATTTCGGTCATTTGTGCTCAATAAAGAAATTCGGCGTTACACATGGGGGCTCCATCATCATGGTATGGATATATGGGAGCTTTGCGATCAGCTACTAGGGATGGTGCCATCAGGAAATATCGGGGTGTATAAGAATACACCCTCCATGGACTGGCTTAGGAGACGTTTCCCATTGGGTGTGCAGGAGACTAAGGCACTGATCATGTAGTAAGCACATGCATATATATTATTGCTGATTGGAGGTGTGCTGCTTGATGATATGTCTTCTTCCAGGGTGCATGTGAGGTATCTCCCATCCTCGTGATTTTGAGGAGTGTGGGAGCCTTAGCTGGGTTCTGTATGTTGTCCGTAGTTACGCGGGCTTAGCCAGGCTTGTGGCATGCATGCCGTAGATTTTAATGGTCCAGGATTGGATTTGGTATAAAGTGCCAAGATGTGGCCGAGTGTTGACGCTGGAGATGTTTCCATTACAATGAGGTATGTCAAATTCCCCTTTCCATTATAAAAATTTATATTACATAACTCACTTTTTGTGTGTAGGCTATATAAATAAAGGAAAATTTGATTCGAAAGCAAAACATTGATATGCAATTGCTTTTCAGGTGGCGGAGATATTGATGTCCGTCTAATATTAGGCAATAGATTACAATCTGACTGAAGATGCAGCTTGATTTACTATCACATGATGTAAGTATATTATTTGTTGGATTAAATATTTTGATTAATACAATATAATTGTGGAAGGTAATGAGTATTCATGAAATTACAATTCATTTGGACTCCATACGACACTTTAGAGATACTTATGGTCACACTAGAGTGGCTATATAAGGAGTCACGCCTTTGGACTTCCGTGACATTCCTTCTGTTTTTGACTATTGAGTGGCACCAGGTGGATTGTGTGCTCAGAAAGTTTGGTGCACAGGAGCCCATCCTAGGTGAGCCACTAAACATTGATGGGCTGATTGGAAAGGATGCACGTAGGCATTCATCGTGGTGGGCAAACTATTATGAGGTATGGTACAACTTGTGGGCAATTAGACACGAGAGATGTATCATGACACAGCATTGGCCCGGTCAAGTTATGTTTCATCAGGAGAGTACTTTGCATGGTATTGTGATGTTGCGTGTATGGTATTGACACCTAGGATTCCACATCATGCATTCTTGCCTCCTAATGCACTGCATGTCCCCATGGTGTATGTTCCATAGAGGCCGTCACATTTCAACGTAAGTCGAGAGGTGTGCTCAAGTGGGGACTAACATCCTCGCAAGTACAAGCTCACCCTTAAGCCATGACTTCGTACTTGAGAGTTGTTACTTATTAATTAGCGGACTTTTCTTAAATATCTATAGCAAGCTCGATTAATGTGTGTAACAAGCGTAATTATATTAAAATATATGACAAAGAAACATAACATTTATTGAATACATAGCTAAGCACAAAAGGAAGCTCTTCTAAGAGCTTTAATACAATATGTTCTCTATTTCATTTATATATATATAACTCCAACTAAGTAAAAGTAAAAATATCAACTACTAAACTACTTATTCCAAGTTCTTCCTATAGAGCTTCATTGTTCTCTGGATCAACCTGGAGACGACATGGAAACACCAACAAGCAGGGGTGAGAATTCTAAAATTCCCAATAGGTATCCCTAAAGTACATAATCATAATGTCATCGTCATCATTCCAGCCACTTTGGTTTATCAAGAAAATGTGATCATACAATACATGTTAAATATTCATTTTAAAGTTCTAAAATCATCCTTCCAAAGTGGGTAGCTTTTATTATTCAATCATATATCATACTACTCAACATCTTCTAAACCCTATACCTGCTAAATTACAACTTAACATATTGGCCTTAATAGTGATACTAAAATTCTTCACTTAGCACATAAGATAAAAGACTACTTTAGGGTAATAAACTCATTTTCAGGACTGAGCTCATTCCTATACATGATCATTGTATTTACTTTTTCTTCTCACACAGACCTATTCCTAGTTAGGTTTACTTTCCCAACTCAATTCAAGGGTAGTTGTTTACTTTCCCTGATAAACCGGATTTACTTTCAGCCCAAGAAACATAATCTTATGCTTTTCTTTCGCATATGAGCAATTGTAATAAGCATTCATATCTATTTGTGTCTAACCTTATCAATAAGTTCACATGCTCAATTATTCATATTCATATTTTCGTGCTCATGTCATACTAGTACAAGATGTCATTATTTCATCAATTCAAAGCATTAATTCATTTTCAGCACAATGACAGATTTTATATATTCGTAGCACAATTTATTTTCACATCAAACAATCAATTCAGAGGCTATAAAAATTCTATAAAACACTTCAATGTGTCCACAAGGTTCCACAAAAATTTCAGAGCAAAAAGAGTTCTCTAAATATGTTAACAAAATTAGACAAATTTGGTGGTTAGAAACCACTCAACTTCAGCTCAAAACCCGAAATTCATAATTTTTAACCCTAGCAAATGATTGAATCAATTCAAAGGAAAAATCATAATTATACTTCAAGATGTTATCAACACTCAGTAAAAATTTCAAAGGATAATTCAATCATTTGCTGTGGTAGAAAAATTAGACAAATTCAAGCTTCAAGAGAAATTCAGGTAGCACCTATATAGTCTTGGTTCATGATTTTTTTTCAGGAAGTAGGAGTCCAAAAAGGCTCAAGAAAATTCATGGAACTACCCTAGGATGTTAGATTCAACATATATTTTTTCTTAGCTCATGAAAATGCACACAATTGCACTAGAAAATTTGTAAACAAATACTGCCTGTACAAAAATCAAAATTTCAGCAAGCATGTTTCAACTTCTCTTTAGCAAAAAAATTTTTCCACAACACCAAACTACTCCACCAAAGCAAATACATCTATATATATGTGTGTGTAATTACACCAAGGAACCAGAAAATATCAATTTCCAACAAGCTAAAACCAAGACAAATAGAAAATAAACAACAAGGTAGCAAGATCCCTACTTTGGTGGCTTTAAGGATCTTGGCTCCAAGGATGATCCAAGAATGTTTTCCTTCACTTCAAAGCCTTCAAACCCACACCAAACCCTTCCTTAGGCAGTAGATTGTTAGCTTTCAAAGTATAAAAAGGTTATGGATTCAAATTCTAATCAGTTAGTTTGGTAGATTATGGAGAGTAAAACAAGTTTTGTGAAAGGATCTTGGTGTTTTAGTGATTTTGAGCTAGGGTTTTGCAAGTTTTGAAGTTTGTCAATGGAGTTTTGGAAGAAAGAAACATGGAGGTTGTGTTTCAAGGCCTCTTGGCCGAAAATGATGATGGTGGGGTGATAAGGTTGGTGACTTATCTTTATTTTGATATAAATGTAGTAATTATATAAGTAAAGTGTAATTTTCTTTCTTTTTGGAAAAGAAATTATATGAATGGCTAGGATTTGATTGGATAGTCAAAGAATGAATCTTGGCCATCCACTTGGCTCAAGATAAGTGGCTCACTTTAGCTTGGGGAGCAAGTAGCTTTTTCTGTTAAAATTGCACATTGAAATTCCAACGAACGGATGAGATATTAGCTCCTGAGTAAAATATAACAAATGAAAGGCCATGATTGAAACTTACTTTTCAAGTTTCAATCCTTGCCATCCACTTGGCCACTAATTAACTTGTACGATGTTAAAAACCGCACATCAAAACTCTACCAAACGGGTAAAACACCATACGGATAATCAAACATTATCCGAAAATTAATTCTAGGCATAAATTATCATTTGTTATCATTTCTAACCTTAACCCTCTCTTTTCTCCTCTAGCATTTTCTGTTCTTGATAGGGTTTCCTCTTGATGGGCCTGGGGCCCACAAGGTTACTATTCACCCTTGTCCAAAACTTTTTTAACAAGTCTGTTGGGTCATCCTCATCATTGCTAAACTAGATTTTTGAAATTATGACTAATAAAGGTCAAATTAATTTTTAAATAATTTTCAGGGTGTTACATTATCACCCACCTTAAAAAGAATTTTGCCCTCAAAATTCATTTGAAAATAATTTCAAAAGACAAATTTCATAAATCAAGCAAGGAATTCACACACGTTCAAACAATTCAATCAAATCCTAAACATTCCTACCATGGATTAGATCTTCATATGGTGGTATCCTTCAGGATTTCGGTATAGTCTTTTCATTATCCGTTATCAATGTAGCTTCTTCCCTTATAGCAGGAGCCATCTTGAGAGAAGTATCCATTATGTCTTCGTGGTCAACATTCTCACTCCTGAGTACGTCTGCAGTTTGCCATTGGTTTTAAACACACCAAACAGAGATATTGAGTTGATCATGCTCAACACTATGCTAAGTGTGATAACCAATTACAACACCACCCGACGTCATGCATATCTAAACACTATATCCTATCATATAGATAAGATTCAAAGCATGACTTCTCTATACTTTAGAAGCATGGTCAGTCCATTCCTCAAGGTCCTACAAGTATGAACTCTTTGATACCATAATCTAACATCCTCCCAAATACAACCTCACCCTTAAGCCATGACATCATACTTGAGAGTTGTTACTTATTAATTAGCGGACCTTTCTTAAATATCTATAGCAAGCTTGATTAATGTGTGTAATAACTAAGCATAATTCTATTAAAATATATGACAAAGAAACATAACATTTATTGAATACATAGCTAAGTACAAAAGGAAGTCTTCTAAGAGCTTTAATACAATATGTTCTCTATTTTATTTACATACATATAACTCCAACTAAGTAGTAAAGTAAAAATATCAACTACTAAACTACTAAATCCTAGTTCTTCCCGTAGTAGCCCCATTGTTCTGGATCAACCTGGAGACGACATGGAAACACCAACAAGCAAGGGTGAGAATTCTAAATTCCCATTAGGGACCAGAAGTACATAATCATAATGTCATCGTCATCATCCCAGCCACTTCAATTTATCAAGAAAATGTGATCATACAATACATGTTAAATATTCATTTTAAAGTTCTAAAATCATCCTTCCGAAGTGGGTAGCTTTTATTATTCAATCATATATCATACTACTCAACATCTTCTAAACCCTATACTGCTAAATTACAACTTAACATATTGGCCTTAATAGTGATACTAAAATTCTTCACTTAGCACATAAGATAAAAGACTACTTTAGGGTAATAACTTATTTTCAGGGTTTAGCTCATTCCTATATATGATCATTGGATTTACTTTCTCCATTTCTCACACAGACCTTATTTAGTCAGGTTTACTTTCCCCGACTCAATTCAAGGGTAGTCAGGTTTATTTCCCCGAACCTATTTACTTTCTCCAGTCCAAGAACTATAAACCTTATGTTTTTCTTGGTAGTCAGGTTTACTTTCCCTGACTAGTCAGGTTTACTTTCCCCAGAAATCGGATTTACTTCTCCAACCCAAGAAACATAATCTTATATTTTTCTTTCGCATATGAGCAATTGTAATAAGCATTCATATCTATGTGTGCCTAACCTTATCAATAAGTTCACATGCTCAATTATTCATATTCATATTCTCGTGCTCATGTCATACTAGTACAAGAAGCCATTATTTCATCAATTCAAAGCATCAATTCATTTTCAGGACAATGATAGATTTCACATATTCATAGAACAATTTATTTGCACATTAAACAATCAATTCAGAAGCTATCAAAATTCTTTAAGACACTTCAATGTGTCCAAAGGTTCCATAAAAATTTCAGAGCAAAAAGAGTTCTCTAACTATGTTAACAAAATTAGACAAATTTGATGGTATAACCACTCAACTTCAGCTCAAAACCCGAAATTCATAATTTTTAACCCTAGCAAATGATTAAATCTAACACCCTAACTCTTAACCTCATACGTCGAGTCGCATTTCGGCTAGTTGTTAGTTGTTACGCCTTTGTTTCAGAAACTCGACTTATCTTTTAAAATACGAGTAAGGAAAATATGACTAAATTTTTCTTTTGTACTTAAAACTTAAAATGTGAGCCGCGCATGCGCATAGGTACCGACTATTACAGTGTAAGACATAGCAGCCAAATTCACATCATCATAGCAATCATGAATAAACCATAGAGTAGTCACAACACATCTTATAGTATTATATCATAATCATAACATGACAACGATGTTCTTATAAATATAAAGACACCCTAAGATACTAAATACATCAAGCAAGTTTAACTAGTGCATAACATAACTTTAACAAGGCTAGACTAGTCTTCACGCTTCCACTGTGACCTCTTATCTGACTAGATAAGGTGATTCCTTCACCGCGCCTCAAAGGAAAATCACAAACGATCGCATCATTCCCGTCTGGAGATGACACGGAGGAAAACAAAGGAGGTGAGAAACTTGTTCCAGATTCTAGTAGGCTCCCCGACTTTAACACGAGTGTTATCGTCGTTGTCCCAAGCCATTTCGGTTTTTATTATGAAAGAGGTGTGTATGCAAAAAAATTCAATTTTAGAATTTTTCAAATCCTTTTAGTCCGAAGTGGGTGTCTTTTAGCAAGGGTCTTAATGAAATGAATGCAATAGACATCTCATGTATGCAAGGCAATACTTAATGGCATAAGTAACACATCTCACATAATTAGTTAAAATGCATTAATAGAACAACGATGTGACGTATGCATATGCCTCTTTTACTTTATCATAATCGGAACTCTTCAGTTTTGTCTAACTTTCCCACCCTCATATTATCACCTAAAATCCAACCAACATGCCATCCGACGATTTTAACATGGACACCAAAACTCCGAATCACCTATCGCCTATGAATGAGCCCAAACCTAACTAGTCGTCGCTAGATCTACATGGGAAAAAAGAGGGGAATCATATCACTTTCTAGCACCCATCATGGGGCTTTTTCCTTCTTCAAAACGCATCAACGGTTAGGACCAGTGACTTTGTCCGCTTCGGTATGGCTCGACGTCCATACCCCCACTGTAACATCCTCCTAAGTACAACCCCATTCTTAAGCTATGATATCGTACTCGAGAGTTGTTACTTGTTAATTAGCGGACCTCTCTTAATTATCTATAGCAAGCTCGATTACGTACGAGATAACTAAGCGTAATTCTATTAAAACATATTACAAGTAAATATCAAGTTTATTAAACATACAGCTAAAATACATAAGGAAGCTCCTCTATGAGCTTTAGTACATATCCTCTTCTAATACATTTACATACGTACTCATTTCACTAAGTATAGTAGAATAAAATAGTAACTACTACACTCCAGCAATCCTACACTCCTTTGTATAGCAGCATCATCATCATCTGGCTTAACCTGGAGGCGAACACGGAAACAAACACATAGGGGTGAGAATTTTTAAAATTCTCAGTAGGGCAACTCCAATTTCACAATCATAATGTCATCATCATCGCCCCAGCCACTTCGGTTTATTAAGAACATGTGAGCATGCGACATATATCAAAGATTCATTTTTAATGTTCAAAAACCATTTCTCCGAAGTAGGTTTCTTTTAGCATTTCGTCACTTCAAGCATATATCTCATCACATTCCAACAATTACTAAGTTACACAAGGTAGACAATTCAAAATAAGATAAGTAGCATATAATACATGCAATGAATTTATCTCAAGGTGACATGGTATCACTTATGGCCACAAAGATCAAATCAGTGCATTTTTCTCTTTTCATTGACATAGGAAAGACTTAGTTTACCCAACGGTAATTTCAGTGGACAATTCCACAATAGATCCATTTATACCCAATGGGTATTTATGGTGGATCACACCACACAAGGGAAATAGACGCTACGGAGGATGAGCTCATTCCTATATGTGGTCATCGAACTTCATTTTTTTCATTTGAATCCCACAGAGACTATCCTAGCCATACGTCTGCCGACTCAAAATAAATTTTGGGAACTTACTACTTTCGCCTTCCCTCATTCAATCTAAGTCTTGTTTCTATTTTGTCCATATGTCAGAACATACACAATTTAAATTTATACATCCTTATAATGGCATCATATACTTTTCTTTTCTCAAATGCATACATAGGCCACATATAGGCAATCATTCACAATGAAATTCTCATTCTTCTCATACTTCAACCTTTAAAATCCATAGCATGCATTTACATGTCATAAGTCACATGGCCAAACACTTAATATCAAATACTCATGTCATACTAGAAGCCAAAGTGCCATTACATTCTCAATTCAAAGCATTGTTCCATTCCCAGCACAATGGGCAGAGTTATTGTCCTAGGCACAACACTTCATTATCATATGAAACAGCCATTTCAAGAGTCACAAAAATTCTGTATGAGACTTCAATGTGTCTAGAATAACTGTAAAAATTTCAGGACAAACAGAGCTCTATAACTACCTCAGTAAAATATACAAATTTAGTGGTTAGGGGCCACCAATTCCCAGACAGAACCGAGTTCCCTAATTTTTAACCCAGCAAATGATTGAATTAATTCATAATAAAATTCACAGTGACACTTCAATATATTAGTAATTCGTGTAAAAATTTCAAGAGCTAGTTCAATCATTTGCTATGGTAATAAGTTCGGAGAATTACCTCAGCCTCAACAATCAGGACAGCATCTGCCTCATTTCGATTTCTGATTTTTCTGAAGCATCAAACCTTAAAAATAACACCCAAGAAAATTCAGGTAATTAGTTTAAGATGTTTACTCCAACATATATTTTTTATAGCTCATGAAAACACCCACAAATATTCCAGAAAATTCGTGAACCACTCTGCCTACAAGACAACAGAAATTCCAGCAACCTAGTCCAAACTTATTTTGATGAAAACCATTTTCTAACACCATCCAAACACACAACCAAAATTCATACATCAATTTCAACATAATATCAATCAATTTCATCAAAAATTTTGGACATATATCAACCCAAAACAGAAAAGAAAAATTGGTAAAAAAAACAACAAAAAACCCTACTTGTGATGCTTGAAGAGTTCTAACTCCAAAAGATGCTCTAATTGATTTCTCTTCACTACAAGGACTCCAAATCAAGTCACAAACCTCCCTTAGACAGTGATGTATGATGGCTCAAAGTGGGAAAAAGTGATGTATTAAAATTCTAATTGGTTATATTTGTGGGGTTTAGGGTGTAGAACAAGTTTTGTGAAGAGAGTTTTGGGTTTTAACAAGTCTAGGCTAGTGTTTTTGGGGTTGAAATGCATGTTTGGCTCATGGAAATGAAGGTTTCTGGTTCCCCTTGCTGCCTGGCCGAATTTGATGGTGTCTTGGAGAAGAAAATGTGACTTGGCTCTTGTATTTAATGCTTTGAAGATATTATGTAAAGTAAATCATCATTTATGTGTTAAAGCAAAATGGATGGCTAAGATTAAATCTTGGATTCCAAGATTAAATCTTGGCCTTCCACATGTCCTAAAAGGATAAGCTTTGACTATTTGTGGTGACTAAAAATATCTTTCGTGTTAAAATCGCACACCGAAATCTTACCGGTAAACACCGTACCGATTGAACCGATATTGCCCGAAAATTAATTTTAAGTATAAAATTATCATTCCCACCTATTTCTAACCTTATGCCCATGTTTTCCTAATTTCGGGTACGGCCCGAATCTAGGGTTTCAGCGTCCGGGCTCATGGGGCCCGTAGGTTACTATTCACCCTTTAAATTTTTTTTTTTTTTTAAACATTTGTTGGGCCACCTCATCGTTGCTAAACTATTAGATTTTTAAAATTATGACTACTAAAGTTTAAATTAATTTTTAAATAAATTTCAGGGTGTTACGCCATCTGTTTACTTTCTCCTCATCGTAGCAAGAGAAATGCGTCTCGGCATGTCACTTTTAAGGCTTTATTTTCAAAACTTCTTTAAGTCTCTCAAATTTGATGGAAATTCAGCATATGGCTGTATAAACGAATTTCCTCAAATTTGAGTTATGTCACATAACTCATCGAACACATACTTTCTCATGCAATTTCTTATTCAAGCAAATCTTTAAAATCATAGAAGCATGTTCACCCATTCATCCATATCACATAGTCTCATGCTTCTCAATCATAACATACCACATTATCATAACAATTAGTCATAAGTCCACACAACCTTATGCACATAACATTAATACTTTCATTATAACATAAACACACTCATTCACTCAGTCACTTACTCACGCTATATCTCCTATCTTGCAATGTCTTATGCTTTGACCCTTACGGGTCTTAATCTTGTGTTTTGATTATCCTAGTGCCCATTATAAACCTCGCATACACCTAAAAGATTATTACTTGTAGTTCTCTCTAATTTTTATGCTTACTAACACCTCCGACGGCATTTACAGATTCCTTACCATGATCATTATTCGATTACGGGGTTTAGAACTTACGTCTTTGACCTTTTCTAAGTTTCGTCTTCACCTAAGGCTCTATTTTCAATTCCTAAACCAATTATTAGGGATTCCTACACATATCCACTAATTATAAACCATTTTCCTTAAGTTTAATTATGTTGGAACAGAATTTACTTTTCTTGTGTCTAAAGTGTTCTAGAATTCTCATTTTAAGTCCTTTCTAGTTACTTATTCTTTCTTAACTTTGCTAAATCTGTCCTTGCTTCTCTCAAACATAATTTTACATATTTTAACTCCATAAAACAGAATTAATACAGTGGCCAAACAACCAAGGCAGAACCCAAAGATACAGCTCACATAATCACATAATTTCATGATTTAAATGCATATAAGTTGCTAGTTTTCTCTTGGAATAATTTTAGGAACTCAAAACTCTTCTAGAAATCAATTCATCTCATTAAAATCATATAAATTTGAGTGAGGTCAGTGGTTAAATTATTTTGCTCATAAAATAGATTTAAAACATAAAACCTTGTCCATGGTGTTCTTTAAGTTCATCTAAGCTTAGAAAAATTCCAAGACATAGGCTATGGGCACTTATGATTAGATGAACTCATATAAAGTCCATCATCATCACCACAAGGCCGAAATGGCATTCTTGAAATGCTTCCATTTTCTAAAACTTTATGTATGATACTTGGGCAAGTCTTTGAGTTCTAGAGTATTTAGGTGATGACATAAACATAAACATGCTATGCACTTTATTTTACTCCATTATAAAGTAAAGTGAGAGCATAAAAATAAATATGAGATGCAACCTCATTATTATCTTTAAAGATTAAATGACGACTTGAAATATAAACATGAAATGCAAGCTTGGAATTTAAACATGATAATGCAAGTTCATTTATTTATTCTTGAGAGCTTAGTGATGGCATCAAAGTAAACATGGTATGCAAGCATAAACTTAAACATGAGTGCAAGTTAGTTTTATCTTAACTAAAGCTCTTGCAAGACTTTAGAGGAACATTACAACCTTAACCCAATATGTATCTTAATAACACAAAGTGAGCTTTAGAGTTCTTAGCACCAAGTCTTCAAAGAAGCCTTTGGTTTGAACTTCATCATCAAGCTCAAGAAAAGAACTAAGACATAATCTTCAACACTTTATCAAAGCAAACATAAAGGAACTACTCATATTCTTTATTTTATTACCCATGGGCTTCAATCTAGAGTAAACTCTTAGAACGGCGACCAACTTTAAGGTTGGCAAGGGTAAGTTTAGAGCTCTTTGAAAACATAAGATTAATTTTTTTAACCAAACTTTTGTGATCTACTTAACATTTTTATCAAACTTTGTTCAAGTAAAGGAGGTAGAAACCAAACCATCAAGGAAAAGGAAAAAGAACCGAAAACTTTGAGGAGGAAAAGAAAGGAAGAACCGAAAACCTTTGAGCAAGAAAAGGAAAGAAACCAAAAGCATATATGGTCCAAGACCAAGTTGTTCAAGCTTTAGAGGTTTCTTACATGGCATCACAAGACCATTATCTTGAAACCTCATCATCAAGCTAAAGTTTTTCTCATAAAAGGCTCCAAGGCCGAAAATGAAAGAAGGAAAGGAAAAGCTTGAAAAACCAAGAGAAAACTAGAACTTTTCTTAAAGAAAGCAAGCAAAACTTTGAAAATAAAACCCCTACCAAAGATATTTTCTTTTTTGAAAGATGGAAGCTTGATCTTGAAACAAGATGAGAAGAACAACTCCTTCCTTGATGCTTAAAGGAATTCGGCCAAGAGAAAAGAAAGGGAGAAAGGTTTGCTTTGAGTTTTTGAGCTTGGGAATGGAAAGCTTATGTGTTTAATGGAAGGTCTATGGTGTTTGTGTGATAGTTTGTGTTTATGGTGGATGATGATGGTTCTTTGAGAGGATGAAGAAGAAGAAGAAAGAACTCTTGAGCCTTGAGAGAAAATGAGAGAAACTTAAGAATGCTCTTTGAAACTTATACTTAGCAAATGCTCAAAATGTGCCCAAGTTTTTCCAAGCATGATATTTATAGAGAAACAACATCAAGGGTGCATGAATGGAGGGAGGACTTGATCTCATGTTCCATGAGGTGAGAGAATTTGTTTCATGGAGGCATGGTGAGGTATGGTGGAAAGCATGGGTAAGTATGGGCAAAGGTATGGCATCCATGTTTCTTTGAGCATTCTTTAATTAAAGTTTCAACATGTGATGGATGCTTTTTGGGAGGTGGCTGATTGGTTTAGGAGCATTTGGGGGAAAGAAAATTCATTTTAATGTTGGTTTACAAGTGTATTTAGGAGTTGATTTGGTTAGGCCATGAATTAGGAATTGTAAGAAGTGTTTAGGTGAGATAATGGGTAATTAAGGTGGTTCAAGACAAGATTAAAGAGTAGTCTTGCTTAATTAGTGCAAATCCACCTTTATTAGGAAGGAATCTCATCATGTGACAATTTCCATGATTTAAGGAAATTGATTGAAATCTTACTATTCATGAAAATATGACATAATGTCCAAAATAAAGAAAAGGGATTTTGGGTTTTTCTAAGCAATCTTAGGTTCTAATTAATCTTAACTAATTATTTTTACTCTATATTAGTAATTAGAATTTACTAATCTTTAATTAGAGCCTAATATTGTTTAGGTTTTGCTAATCACATCATTAGGCCCAAAATGTTCTAAGCTAGGGGCAAAAGGATTTTTTCATAAAACTGCCCTGGTTACTCCAGCTTATCCTATTGTTAAACATCACTTAAAAACATCATTGAAACCTTTTTGGTGAAACTCAGGCTCAATCCAAATCGATTACAAACAGCCACATGGGCGTTTTGGTAATTTTGCATTTAAACTAAAAAATGAGATTCTTCCTCTGCCACTCCCCTATCAACATCAAAACATTCCCTTGAGTATGGCTTTAACCCGATCTCATTTTGGAAAATGACCTTAGGGGCATTTTGGTCATTTGCACATAGAAAATTGGGTGTTACAGAATCAATTCAAAAGAAAAAATCAAGTTATACTTCAAGATGTTATCAATATTCTAAAAATTTCAAAGGATAATTAAATCATTTGCTATGGTAGAAAAATTAGACAAATTCGCAGCTTCAAGTAGAAATTCCAAGCACCTATATAGCCTCTGTTTATGATTTTTTCAAGCAAAGGAGTCCAAACAAGGCTCAAGAAAATTCATGGAACTAGCAATGGATGTTAGATTCAATATATTTATTTTTGTAGCTCATGAAAATATCCACAATTGCACCAGAAAATTGGTGAACAAATACTGCCTATACAAAAATTGAAATTTCAGCAAGTATGTTTCAACTTCTCTTTTGCAAAAATGACTTTCCACAACACCAAACTACTCCACCAAAGCAAATACATCTATATATATGTGTAATCACACCATGGAACCAAAAATATCAATTTCCAACAAGCTAAAACCAAGACAAACAGAAAATGAACAACAAGGTAGTAAGAACCTTACTTTGGTGGCTTTGAGGATCTTGGCTCCAAGGATGATCCAAGAATGGTTTCCTTCACTTCAAAGCCTTCAAACCCACATGAAACCCTTCCTTAGGCAGCAGATTGTGAGCTTTCAAAGTATAAAAAGGTTATGGATTCAAATTCTAATTGGTTAGGGTTTGAAAGGATTTTGGTGTTTTAGTGATTTTGAGTTAAGGTTTTGTAAGCTTTGAAGCTTGTCAATGGAGGTTTGGAAGAAAGAAACATGGAGGTTGTGTTTCAAGGCCTCTTGGCCGAAAATGATGATGGTGGGGTGATAAGGTTGGTGGCTTATTTTTGTCTTGATGTAAATATAGTAATTATATAAGTAAAGTGTAATTTTCTATCTTTTTGGGAAAATAAATTATATGAATGACTAAGATTTGATTGGATAGTCAAAGAATGAATCTTGGCCATCTACTTGGCTCAAGATAAATGGCTCACTTTAGCTTGGGGAGCAAGTAGCTTTTCTGGTTAAACCTACATGAAATTCCAACAAATGGATGAGATATTAGTTGTAACACCCTAATTTTCTTTATAAATTATTTGAGGCTTTGTTAATGAGAATATTAAGATTCTCAGACGTAGTAATGATGAGAACAACTTATGATTGAGCCAAAAATGAATAGTGTTTTGCCCTCACAAGCTCGTTAGGACACCAAAACCCTATATTGGGACCAGGTGCCGAAATTAGGGAAACATGGGAATAAGGTTAAAAATAAGTGGGAATGAAAATTTTATGCTTAGAATTAACTTTCGAGTAGTGTTTGATTACCCGTATACGGTATTTTGCTTGTTCGGTGAAATTTCGTGTGAATTTTTAAAACTGAAAACTAATTTAATCTATACAAAATAAATGACCTTATCTCTTTAAATCAAATGAATAGCTAAGATTCAATCTTGAATTCCAAGATTGAATCATAACCATACATTTTACTTTTTAGCTTAGGATTTATCTACTTATATTATATAATATTAAATCATTAATTATAAGATATACATGAACTCATTTCTTCTTCAAAAATGCAAGAAGAATTCCATTACAGCAGCAACCTCACTTCCATTTCCAAGAGTTTCATCTTGCTTTCAAATCCCTTATACACTAGCTTAGAGTTGTCATAATCAAAATCTTTCTTTACTAAAATTGTTCTACACTTCAATACCTACAAATCTAACTGATTAGAATTTCAAATCTCCATCAATTCTCACTTTGATCCCTCACTTTCGTCCTGCCTAGAGAAGGTTTGGTGTTTGATTGGGAGCACTTAAAGTGAAGAGAAGATCCTTTGGAGCACCTTGAAGCATAAAGCCCTAAGGATTTTCAAAGAGGGTTTTCTTGGCCCTTTTCCTTCAAAATTTTCCTGAAAATATCTAATGAGTTTTATTCAAAATTTCTGATTGTATTGATTTTTGTTATGTTGATATTTTATGTGAGGATTTTTTTAGAGGGTTTGGATAAGGTTAGGAAATCATTTCCTCTAAAGAAGTGTAGACTAGGTTGTTGGATTTTCAATTTGGCTAGATAGTGGATTTTCATGAATTTTTAGACCTATTTATGTTCATGTTTATGAATGAAAAAATATATGTGGAAGCTAACATCTTAACCTAACTATATAATTTTCTTGGGCATTGAATGTGTGGTATACCCTAAAAAAATCGGACATTAGAATAGGATTGATGCGTCTTGATTGTTGACACAAGCAATAAGATTGCCTGATTTTATTACCATAGCAAATGATTGAACTATACCTTGAAATTTTTAGGAAGTTTTTAACATATTGAATTATCACTGTAAATTTTATTGTGAGTTTATTCAATCATTTGCAGGGTTAAAAATTATGAGAACCTTGGTCTGATCTGTGAATTGGTGGCCCCTGACCACTAAATTTCTATAATTTATGAAGGAGAAAGCTTCGTTTGTGTTGAAATTTTTATAGGGCCTCTTAAACACATTGAAGTGTCATGGAAAATTTTGGTGGCTCTTGAATCGACCATGTGGTAGGGAAAATAAATTTTGCTACGTAAGCATAAATTCTACCAACATCCTGAATTGGATCCAAGTGTTGATTTAGTAATATAATGACTTGTAATTCAACTAGGATAGGAATGAATGCATACTATGGATTCTAATGTTTGATTTATGAGAATTTCATTGTGCATGAATGCATATATATGGTTTATACGTGCCTTTGGGAAAAGAAAAGTACATGATGCAATTATATGAGAAAGAGAATGTACAAATTTCACGTGTGCATGTTTTAACATATGGGAAATAAACAAGGCTTATATGGGTTAAAGAAGGAAGGCAAGAATAAGGACTTCCCTAGGAACTTTATGGGTTGGTAGATGTATCGGCTAGGAATAGAACTGTATGACTCCTAAATGAAAAAATGAAGTCCATAATCACGACAGGAATGAGCTCATGTCCTAGCAGTCTATTGTCCTTTGTGGAATTATCTAATACAGACACCTCTTGATGTGATATTAAGCTTGCCCTATATTAGTAAAAAGAGAAAAACACGGAATGGGATTCTATGGTTCCAAATAGCAATGTATAATTCATTACTTGTGGTTACATCTTGATTTCACACAATGCACATACTTTAGTATTGATGCTTATAATTCTTGCATGAATATTCTTATGTGAATGCATTTATTGTCGATTCTTGCATCATATTGAGGGATAACTCTATTGAGAATTTTATAATATTCTCACCCCTATAGTTACATGTACTTGTGTTGAGATTTTAACAGATGCCATCAATAGTATTCTTCCTTGACTCACCACAAGTGGGTGTGGCATTCGACCTAGCATTTGACTTCCTGGATGCTGTAGGTCATTCATAGTTCCGTGTGTACATGCTTTTTGGCTTTCGTTTAGTGCATCAGTTTTTACTGAAGTTTGACCCTCTTCTCCCTACGATGGCATGCCCCTTCATATGGCACACCTTATAACGCCCTGATTTTTTCTATTTAAGTACAAATGACCAAAATATCCCTTGAGGTCATTTTTACCTAAATCAAAGGAAGCCAACCTGTCCTTGAATGGGTCAACTCAATGTTTGAAGGGGGTTATATCTGTTATGTTTGATATTCGAGGTGAAATCTCGTTTTCCAAACTTTCGGCTCAAAATGACCAAAATACCCTGCTGCGTTTAAGCGGGTAAAGGTGCCATTTGAGCCCAAACTTTTCCAGGAAGTTTGGAATAATGTTTATGAGTGGTTTTGATGTTTAGTCTGCCCAAAGGTCCGAGTAGTTTTAGTGTAAAATTACCATTTTGCCCCTAGAATAGTGTACAGTGAGCCTAATGACGTAATTAAGCAAACCTAAGCAATATTAGGCTTAATCGAAGATTAATTTATTTCAATAATTAATCTAGAGTCAAAATAATTTATTAAGGTTAATTAGAACCTAAGATTGCTTGGTTAAACTCTAATTACATCTTTTAATTCAAGATTCCTAGTCATGGAATCTTGAAGAGTGTTTTTTCTCTCCAATTCCTTAAATTAAGGAATTGTGCCCATACCTTCATTTGACTAAAGAATGGTTTTAATTTGTTAAGCTAGCAAGATCACTCCCCTAATCAAGTCTTGACAACCTTAATTAACCATTACCTCACCTAAACACTTTCTTACAAACTCCTAATCAAAACCTTAATCAAAGAGATACCTAAACACATCATTAAACCACAATTACATGAACAAATCATCCTCCTCCCCTTGGCTGGAAATCTTGAATTCATACCCCAAGAAATGTGTCACATGTTGATTTTATTTCACTCCAAAGGCCATATCTCAAGCCATGCCTTGACCATACCTAGCCATGCTTTCAACCATGCCTTTGAATGACTAAAGTTTGAAGATATTTTTCTCCCCTTGGCCAAGAGAAACCGTTGGCCTCCTCCTCCCAGATCAGCCTCCATTGTTTCATTTTTCTATAAATACCAAACCTTGAAGAACTTGGTTACACTTTAGAAGCTTTGCCAAGTTTAGCTTTCTTGCATTTTCTCTCATTTTCTCTCAAAGTTCTCTTCATCTTGTTCTTCTTCATCTTCCCTCAAAGAAACCTTTCCACCACCACAAAACACCATAAACAACCTTGAACCACCACTCCCTCACCTCAAACCACCTCTCAAACACCAAACCTTTCCATTTCCAAGCTTGCTTTCTCAAGGAAAAATCATCTTTCTTGAGTTCTTTCTTAGCCGAACCTTAATTGCCATTCAAGAGGAGATTTTGTCTTCTCATCTCTTCAAGACACAAGCTTCTTTCCATTTCTTTCAAGACTTCTTTAGGTAGGGGTTTTATTTCAAAGTTCTAGATTGCTCTTGGTTTTCATAGCTCTTTCCTTCTCTTCTTTCATTTTTGGCCTTGGAGCCTTCTCATATGAAAAACTTTAGCTTGATGATGAGGTTTCAAGATAATGGTCTTGTCATGCCATGTGAGAAACCTCTAAAGCTTGAAAAACTTGGTCTTGGACTATATATGCTTTTGGTTTCTTTCTTTTTTCTTTGCTCAAGTTTTCAGTTTTCCTTTCTTTTTTCCTTCTCAAGGTTTTCGATTTCTTTCCTTTCCTTGTACAAGTTTGATAAAAATGTTAAGTAGATCACTAAAAGTTTTGTAAGAAAATTAATCATATGTTTTCAAAGAGCTCTAAGCTTACCCTTGCCAACCTTAAAGTTGGTTGGCCTTTCTAAGAGTTTACTCTAGATTGAAGCCCATGAGCAATAAAATAAATAATATGAGTAGTAATTTTTATGTTTGTTTAGATAAGTGTTGAGGTTTATGTCTTAGTCCATTTTCTTGAGCTTAATGATGAAGTTCAAAACCAAAGACTTCTTTGATGTCTTGGTGCTAAGAACTCTAAAGCTCACTTTATGTTGTTAAAATACATATTGGGTTAAGGTTTGATGTTCCTCTAAAGTTTTGTAAGAGCTTTAGTTAAGATAAATTGAACTTGCACTTATGTTTAAGTTTATGCCTTGCATAATCATGTTTATTTTAATGCCATCACTAAGTTCTTAAGAATAAATAAATGAACTTGCATTATCATGTTTAAATTTCCAAGCTTGCATTTCATGTTTATATTTCAAGCCATCACTTAATCTTTAAAGATAATAATGAGGTTGCATCTCATATTTATTTTATGCTCTCACTTTACTTTATAATGAAGAGTAAAATAAAGTGCATAGCATGTACCAGGATTTTTTGTGCAATGACCGAAATGCCTCTGAAGTCATTTACCCAAAAGTGAGGATCGTCTCAGCCATCCTCAAGGGGATGTTTTGATGTTGATAGGGATTATATGTGTTATGTGTGGTAATAGAGTAGAAGAATCTCATTTTTGAGTTTGACGTGCGAAATTACCAAAATGCCCCTATGGCTATCTATCATTGTTTTACATTCCTGTGAGTCTAACTTTACCAAAAGGTTTTAAATGATGTTTTTAAGTGAAGTTTAACAAGAGGTTAAGTCCAGGTGCCTGAGCAGTTTTAGTGCAAAATTACCATTTTGCCCCTAGAACAGTGTCCATGAGCCCAATGACGTAATTAAGCAAACCTAAGCAATATTAGGCTCTAATCGAAGATTAATTTATTTCGATAATTAATCTAGAGTCAAAATAATTTATTAAGGTTAATTAGAACCTAAGATTGTTTGGTTAAACTCTAATTACATTCTTGATTCAAGATTCCTAGTCATGGAATCTTAAATAGTGTTTTCTCTCTCCAATTCCTTAAATTAAGGAATTGTGCTTATTCCTCATTTGACTAAAAGAATGATTTTAAATTGTTAATCTAGCAAGATCACTCTCCTAATCAAGTCTTGACAACCTTAATTAGCCATTACTTCACCTAAACACTTTCTTACAAACTCCTAACCAAAACCTTAATCAAAGAAACATCCAAACACATCATTAAACCACAATTACATGGACAAATCATCCTTCCCCTTTGGATGGAAATCTGCCAATGCATACCCTTTGATTTTGTCACATGTTGATTTTGTTTCACTCAAAGAACCATGCCTAGGCCATGCCTTAATTCATACCTTGACCATACCTAGCCATGCTTTCAAACATGCCTTTGAATGACAAGCTTTGAAGATATTTTTCCTCCCTCCAAAGGCCAAGAAACCTTCGGCCAACCTCCTCCCTTTTCAGCCTCACTGTTGAAATTTTTCTATAGATACCAAGCATTAGAAAACTTGGTTACACTTTAGAAGTTTTGCCAAGTTTAAGCTTTCTTGCATTTTCTCTTTTTTCTTCTAACTTTCTCTTCATCTTGTTCTTTTTCCTCCACTATCAAAGAAGGCTTTCCACCACCACAAACCACCACAAACAACCTTGAACCACCATCCCTCACCTCAAACCACCTCTCAAACACTAAACCTTTCCATTTCCAAGCTTGCATTCTCAAAGAAAATTCATCCTCCTTGAGAACCTTTGTTAGCTTGAATCCTCTCTTCCTCCAAGAGAAGATTTTGTCTGCTCAATCCTTCAGGAACACAAGCTTCTTCTCATTTCCTTCAAGACTTCTTTAGGTAGAGGTTTTGTTCAAAGTTTTTACTTGTTTTCTCTAAGAAAATTTCTAGTTTTCTCTTGGTTCAAAACTCTTTTTCTCTTCCTTTTTCCTTTTTAGCCATGAGGCCTTTTCATGAGAAAAACTTGGCTTGATGATGAGGTTTCAAGATAATGGCTTGTTGTTGTCATGTGAGAAACCTTTAAAGCTTGAAATCTTGGTCTTGGACCATACATAGTTTCGGTTTTTCCTTTTCTTTTCCTTGCCAAAGTTTCGATTTCTCTTTCCTTTTTCCTTTATAGATTTCGGTTTCTTATTCCTTGGTTTGAACAAAGTTTGTTAAAAATGTTAAGTAAAATCTAACACCCTAATAATTAACCCAATACGCCTAGGTCGTATCTAATTAATTACTAGACTTTACTCTTTGCTTCAGTTATTTAACCATACTTTGAAAATACTTAATGAAATTACGAGCTATTTTTTTTTAAACATGATTGAAAACGTGAGCTCGCGTACGTGAAATAACAATAAAGCGGAAAACCAATGGGCATATCATGAAAAACACATCATATTGGCTCCATCATGTGACATCCATAATTACATAACACATAGATATTTTGTTGATAGAGTTAGGCTAGGTGTAGTCAATCAAACAAAACATAAATAGAATATGGATGGAAGAACATCCATTAACGCACCTAATAATAATAATACCCCAAAAATAGGGATAGATATTGAGCTCACGTGCAAGGTTTAGCGATACGTTCAAGGATAATAAGCTGGTTCACAAGCTCAAGTGTATCTACCAGGTGAGTGTAACATCCTAGTTTTCTTCAGATATTAATTGAGGAAAACTTAATAGGAATATTAGAATTCTGGAGACGTGGTTATGATGAGCACGGCTCCATGAGCGAGTACCAAAAAAAAAATGAATAGTTAGGAAACTGGAGAATTAGGGACCCAGAGGTGCCCCAAAGTTAGGAAACATGAAAATAAGATTAGACATGTGTGGAAATGATAATGTTATGCTTAGAATTGCTTTACGGGTAATATCGGGTAGATCGGGTTCGGTGTTTACCCGTTCGTGAGATTTCTGCGGTTTTTAACACCGAAAGACACTCCCATTACTACAACTAGATAATATCCCCCAAATTAAGACAAGTGGAAGGCTAGGATTTAATCTTGGAATCCAAGATCAAATCCTAGCCATCCATCATAGCCTAGTCACCAAATTCATCATGATTTTCTACAAATATCTTGCCTTGCATTTATGACAAGCCTAGTCACTTAATCTTCTTAACCAAGCCAAGCATCAAACTTGGCCTTACAAGGGAAAAACCAGAGGAAGAAGTGCCTCCATAGCCAAGAGCTCCATCTTGCTTTCATCTCACAAAAACCCTAGCTTAGAATCATCAAAACCCAAATCTTCCTTCACAAAAATTGATCTACACTTCCACCTCTACAATTATAACCGATTGAAATTTCAAGAACCCCATCCTTCTTGCACATCCATTAGTGATCAGAGGAGGGTTTGAAGTTGTGTGGGGAGTTTTGGTTGTGAAGAAATCCCACCTTGAAGCAAGCTAGAGATAGAGACTTGCTGAACCTTCAAGAGTAGGGTTTTCCGCCTTCCTTGTGAAATTTTCAATTCTGTTTTGGCTTGCCCTAATTCCAAAAATTTTGATGATACTGATGGTTAACATATTGATATTGATGTATGAATTTTTGTGTTGTGTTTGGATGGTTTTAAAATGGGTTTTCTCTAAAGTGAAATTGGAACTAGGTTGCTTGGACTGATTCTGTTTAATTAGAACTTTTCACGAATTTTCTGGAAATTTTGTGGGTGGTTTCATGAGCCATGAAAATTATATGTTGTAGTTAACCCCTTAAACTAAATACATGAATTTTTTTAGGGGTTAATTCTAAGGTTTGATGCCTCAAAAAAATTAGGAACCGAATTGTAACTGTTGTTGTTGAATTGTTGAGACTGAAGTAA
The DNA here is from genome assembly GCA_030441495.1 of Dalbergia oliveri. Taxonomy (NCBI): domain Eukaryota; kingdom Viridiplantae; phylum Streptophyta; class Magnoliopsida; order Fabales; family Fabaceae; genus Dalbergia; species Dalbergia oliveri. The sequence goes on from JAMLFY010000003.1 coordinate 27,449,555, forward strand.
CAAACTTGCCCGAATTTTTATCATAGCAATTGATTGAGATAGCTCCTGAAATTTTTACACAAGACTAATAACATGTTGAAATAAATCTGTTAATTTTCTTGTACCATGATTCCATCGAATTCTAGGGCTAAATATTTTGAGAATACAAGTCTGGACTATGAATTTGTGGCTTCTGACCACCAGATTTGCCTATTTTATTGAAGTGGTTATATAACTCTGATTGCCCTGAAATTCTTACAGGTTGTTTTAGACACATTGAAGTGTCATGTGAAATTTTCTTTAAGGTTGGAATGGTTGTTTGGTATGATAACAAATTGTTGTGCCTGAACTTCAATTCTGCCAGGATAATGAAATGTGGAAATGGCTGAAATTCTATGATAGTATGTACATATCTTACTGTGTTTGAGACATATGGGGAAAAGAGAAATAAGGCTTAGAAAGAACTGAGAGGAAGGCAAAAAGAAGGACTTCCCTAGAAAAGTATTGAGTCGATAGACGTATCGGCTAGGCATAGACCTGAGTGATCCGAAATGGAAAAAATGAAGTTCGTGATTTCTAATAGGAATGAGCTCATGTCCTCAGTCTATAGTCCTCTGTGAAATTGTGAAATGTGAATGTATCTCTCTGAAAATAAGCCTTCCCTATGTTGAGAAAATTTAGAAAGATATGAGAAATGGAGTTTCTGATTGTACATATTATTACTCGATCGATTATTGTGATATTATCCTTAGTTCCCTGGCTATAGGTTTTCAAGACTTCTGTGTATGACTTTGTATGAATATTTATATACATGAATTGCTTATCCCTACTGTGTGTAGTATATGGGGGAAACTACCCTCCTAGAATTTTATATTATTCTCACCCCTGAGTTGTATGTATTATATTGTTCAGATTTTAGATGCCGTCCCTGTGTTTTCTGTGATTCGCCACAATGGGTGTGGCAATATGATCTGGCATTGGACTGCATGTACGCGTTGGTTATTCCCAGTTTCTATCTACATGTTCTTTGATCGCTCCTTCAGGACTTCGGTCTTTGCCAGCTTGACCCCGCTTTTCCTTATGACGGCGTGCCCCTTCACATGGCCCATCCTGGAGTGTTTGAGATTCCCCTCGCTCCACCCGTGTATCAGCCGAGACGCACCCGTTTCATCATCCTCCTCATCTACTCAGATCCCTCTGAGGACCCCTGGTGGAGGTGAGGTCATCGCCCCGATGGCCAATGGCTTCCTGCACGAGGGAGAGACCTCCAGAGAGGATGCATTGTACATAGAGATAGGATAGTGTTAGGACCTTACCTACCTAGAGACGATGTACTTTTGGTTTTCTTTTGCTCTGTTGTATATGTACATATGCTGTTTTGTCAGGGTGTTTGAGTAGGTTAGGTATCAGGTAGGGGGATTAGCCTCGTTGCATCAGTCCTGACTTTTGGGGTCATTTTGTTGGTCTTGCCCTTATGATGTATATATAGTGATTGCGACCTTATGCCCCTATATGTAAATCTCGTTATGGTAGTATATGTATTGCGACATTTCGTGTTATTGATTTATTTCAACTATTATAGATCCGAACTTGCCAGGATACTCTACTAATTACTATGTCCATACTCGAGTAAATGTGGTAATTTGGAGGGTGTTACATTATGGTATCAGAGCGCCTATCCTATGAGCTGCATTGGACCGACTATGTTTCCGTAGTAGTTGTTATGCATGATGATGCATATATATATGTGTGTGTGTGTGTGTGTGTGTGTGTATATGACCTTGGAAATGTTGTGGGTTACCTGCCACACTTGGATTGGTATTGAGCCTGATCAACTCAATATTTTGTTTGGTGTGACAGGAATCAATGACTTCAATCGGAGACCAGGAGCGGAGTATGGAACAATGTTGATATGATGAACACTTTCCATGAAATGGCCGCAGAATGAGGGAGCAAGCTGCTTGCTAACCGAATGATGGAACGATTACACCGCAATGAGGAGCAGCATCCTTGGTAACCCAGGAGGGAATGAAGTAGGTGTAGAATATCAGAAATTTGCTGAGTTTAGGAAGGCAAACCCCGCCTTTTCCAAGAGCTTTCGATCCTACAAAGCAGAGGAGTGGATCAAGGCAATGGAAAAGATTTCTCAGCTTCACCCTGATAGAGATTCAAAAGGTGGCTTTTGCCACCTATATGCTGGAAGCAGATGCTGAATTCTGGTGGGTAGGTACTAGAGGACTTTCGAAGCCTCCCGCATCAAAGTCACTTGGGACATCTTTAAGGAGGCTTTTTATCACAAGTACTTCCCCGCTTCTGTGAGAAATGCGAAGGAATTAGAATTTATGGTCCTTAGACAAGGTCCTATGAGTGTGGCAAGTATACCGCCAAGTTTGAGGAACTTTGCAAATTTTCTACGATTTACCAGCGTGACCCTGACGAAGTTTGGAAATGCATGAAATATGAAGGGTCTACGTGAAGATATTGAAGCCGCCTGAGCCTCTTGGAAATTCGAGATTATCCTACTTTGGTGAACAAATGTCGACGCGTTGAGGAGTCTAACAAGAAGTTGGCAAACCTCAGGAGAGGACTAGCACCCCAAGGCCCTCGATTCAAGCCTATGCACCAATCTAAGGGAAGATTTCCACGAAACAACAACAACAACAATAATAGAGGAAAACATATCCAATCTTAAGACTGGAGGCAATGAGAGAGTGTTTTAAATGCGGGAAATATCACGGAACCGGCCTTGCTGGACCACACAAATCACATGCTTCGTGGGAAACCAGGACACAAGATCTTCGAGTGTCCTAATAGAAAGCTCATGTCACCCCCCAGGCCACAACAACCAGGACGTGTTTTGTCTGTGGATGCCAAGGAGATTTCTCAATTTGCCCTGATCGAGGTAAGTGTGAAATAAATGAAATTATCTTAGACGTACTATGATTCGGGTGCCTCCCATTCTTTCATATCCTATGACTGTGTACAAAAGTTAGGATTACCTGTGTTTAAGTTATCATATGACCTCCTTGTATCCACCCTACTGCGAATCCTATTGAACTTGTCAAGCATGCATGACCACTTCTCTTTTTATAAATGCCAAAGAATTTAATGCAATTTGTTTTGTCTACCTTTGTCTGGCTTAGAAGTCATTTTAGGTATGGATTGGCTGGTACCAAATTATGTGCTTTTGCATTGTCCAACTAGAACTGCTATATTTCTTCTCATGTCTTCCTCTATTCCTGTGGTTCCCTTTTCTTTTTACTTGGACTTAGTAACACCTAACCCTAGTAAGGTAGGCCGTCAGGAATATGTCCTCCTCTCCTAGTGAAGCCGAAAGTATCTATGACCTAAATACGATTCCAGTGGTGAGGACTATCCAGATGTTTTCCCAGAGGATTTGAGTTTGCCCTGAGCGGAAGTCGAATTCTCCATTGAGTTAGTCCCAGGGACGGGTCCTATTTCCATTGCTCCTTATAGGATGTCCCCCTTAGAATTGAAGGAATTAAAGTCACAAATTGAAGAGCTACTAGGGAAGCACTTTATTAGACCTAGTGCCTCGCCGTGGAAGCCCCGTCTTTTGGTAAAGAAAAAGGATGGGGGTATGAGGCTTTGTGTGGATTATAGGCAATTGAACAAGGTAACGATCAAGAACAAGTACCCTCTGCCAAGAATTGATGACCTTTGGATCAATTACGTGGGGCAACTATTTTCTCAAAGATTGACCTTAGATCGGGTTACCATCAATTCAGTTCGGATGAGGACATCCCAGACGCCTTTAGAACTCAATAGAGACATTATGAGTATAAGGTAATGTCTTTTGGACTTACCAATGCTTCCGGTATTCATGGATTATATGAACCGATTTTCGCCGTACTTGGATAAATTCGTAGTTGTCTTTATAGATGACATACTTATTTATTCAAGGACCAAAGAGGAACATGCAGAGCATCTTAGGGTTGTGTTACAGATCCTAAGGGAGAGGAAGTTGTATGCTAAACTGTCAAAGTGTGAATTCTGATGGGAGAGGTTAAGTTCCTTGGTCATGTGGTGTCGCGAGAAGGAGTTTCCATAGATCCCAAAATAGAATCCGTACTTAATTGGGGACGGCCAACTACGGAATTGAGATTTGAAGCTTTCTTGGATTAGCTGGATACTATAGGCGATTTATTATGGGTTTTTCCCAGCTAGCTCTACCTTTGACCAAGTTAACTCGAAAGAATGCTCAATTCAGATGGACGCCAGAATGTGAGAATAGTTTTCAGGAGTTAAAGAGAAGTTGACTATAACTCTGTGTTGGTGTTACCTGACCCACATGAACCCTTCGAGGTTTATTGTGATGCTTCTAGTAAGGGCTTAGGGTGTGTGCTTATGCAGGATAAAATGTGGTTGCTTATGCCTCTCGTTGAGACCCACGAGGTGAACTATCCAACCCATGATCTTGAGCTTGCTTGGTTTTTGCTCTAAAGATCTGGCAACACCATCTTTATGGTGTAGTTCAATGTCTCTCTGATCATAAGAGTTTAAAATACCTCTTTGATCAGAAGAATTGAATATGAGACAGAGATGGTGGATGGAATTCCTTAAGGATTATGAGTTTAATCTGAATTACCACCCAGGCAAGGCAAACGTTGTGGCTGATGCATTGAGAGAAGTCCCTAAGTGTAGCATGCATGATGATCAGGAAACGGAACTAGTAGAAGACTTCAAGAAGCTTAGTTTGAGCACGTTTGTTAGCCCGAAGGTGTGGTGTTAGGTCAGATTAGAATAACAAGCGAGTTCCAGGAATAGATTTTGGCTGTACAACTGAAGATCAAGAGCTTCAAGAGATTTTTAAATCAGCTCACACTAAGAAGTTGCCGAATTTACCAGAACGCCGAGGTATATGGAGGTATAAGGACAGGGTCTGTGTACCTGCAAGTGGTACTCTCAGGAATGAGATTTTGAAGGAGGCACACAAAGGTGAATTCACCATACACCCTGGGACTAGTAAGATGTATGCAGACTCAAGAGAATGTTTTGGTGGCCTGGATGAAGAGGGATATAGCGGAGTTTGTTCGCAAGTGTTTAACTTGTCAAAGAGCCAAAATAGAACACCAGCCGGCTGGAACCTTACACCCTTAGAGATCCCAGAATGGAAGTGGGAAAGTATCTCCATGGATTTCGTGATGGGTTTACCGAGGACGTCTTCAAGCTATGATGCTATATGGGTCATAGTGGATAGACTGAACCAAGTCCGCCACTTCTTACCCATCAAAGCTAATTATCCTTTGGATAGGTTAGCTTCCTTGTATATCCAAGAGATAGTGAGGCTACACGCGTTCCTTCTTCAATAGTTTCTAAGAGGGACCCCGTTTTACTTCAAGGTTCTGGGAGCTTTCCAATGGGCCTTTGGAACCAAGCGTGTTTGAGTACGGCTTATCACCCCAAACGGATGGGCAGACCAACGCACCATACAGACTTTGGAAGATATGCTGAGGGCATGCGTGATTGAGCAGAAAGGGAGTTAGGATAAAGTACTTCCGCTGTGGAGTTTGCTTATAATAACAGCTATCATGCTAGTATTGGCATGACCCCATACGAAGCCTTGTATGGAAGGAAATGTCCCCATTGTGTTGGTACGATTCAGGAGAAGCAAGATTGTTGGACCAATCAGTTAATCAAGACGACGGAACAAATCCAAAAGATTAAGGATAAAATCCTCGCTGCAGAGTCGTCAAAGAGTTATGCAGAGAACCGAAGAAAGCCTTTAGAGTTTAAAGAGGGAGAGCATGTGGCCCTGAAGGTCACACCCACTACGGGCATAGGTAGTCTTGAAGGTCAAAAAGTTGTCACCTAGGTTTATAGGTCCTTTTCAAATTCTTTGACGAATTGGGTCAGCTTGCTTATCAAATAGCCCTACCCCCGTCCTTATCCAATCTCCATGATGTCTTCCATATATCTCAACTTAGAATGTACCACCCAGACTCCACCCATATCATTGAACCCGAATCTATATAGTTACGGACGACTTGACGTTTCAAATGCTTCCGAGATCGTGGATAGAGAGATCAAGCAACTGAGGAATAAAGCAGTGCAACTAGTCAAAGTAGCTTGGGTGGCCAGGAAATGAAGAATTCACATGGGAGTTAGAGTCAACTATGAAGAGAGACCATTCGGAATTGTTTCCAGGTATGAAATTTTGAGGGCAAATTTTTTTTTTAGGTGGGTGGTAATGTAACATCCTAGTTTTCTTCAGATATTAATTGAGGAAAACTTAATAGAAATATTAGAATTCTGGAGACGTGGTTATGATGAGCACCTCCATGAGCGAGTACCACCAAAAAAAAATTGAATAGTACTTTGCTGCCTCAGCCCGTGGGCTATCAAACTGGAGAATTAGGACCCAGAAGTGCCCCAAATTTAGGAAACATGGAAATAAGATTAGACATGTGTGGAAATGATAATGTTATGCTTAGAATTGCTTTACGGTAATATCGGTAGATCGGGTTCGTGTTTACCCATTCGTGAGATTTCTGTGCGGTTTTTAACATCGAAAGACACTCCCATTACTACAACTAGATAATATCCCCCAAATTAAGACAAGTGGAAGGCTAGGATTTAATCTTGGAATCCAATATCAAATCCTAGCCATCCATCATAGCCTAGTCACCAAATTCATCATGATTTTCTACAAATATCTTGCCTTGCATTTATGACAAGCCTAGTCACTTAATCTTCTTAACCAAGCCAAGCATCAAACTCAGCCTTACAAGGGAAAAACCAGAGGAAGAAGTGCCTCCATAGCCAAGAGCTCCATCTTGCTTTCATCTCACAAAAACCCTAGCTTAGAATCATCAAAACCCAAATCTTCCTTCACAAAAATTGATCTACACTTCCACCTCTACAATTATAACCGATTGAAATTTCAAGAACCCCATCCTTCTTGCTCATCCATCAGTGATCAGGGAGGGTTTGAAGTTGTGTGGGGAGTTTTGGTTGTGAAGAAATCCCACCTTGAAGCAAGCTAGAGATAGAGACTTGTTGAACCTTCAAGAGTAGGGTTTTGCTGCATTCCTTGTGAAATTTTCAATTCTGTTTTGGCTTGCCCTAATTCCGAAAATTTTGATGATACTGATGGTTAACATATTGATATTGATGTATGAATTTTTGTGTTGTGTTTGGATGGTTTTAAAATGGGTTTTCTAAAGTGAAATTGGAACTAGGTTGCTTGGACTGATTCCTATTCTATAATCAGAACTTTTCACGAATTTTCTGGAAATTTTGTGGGTGGTTTCATGAGCCATGAAAATTATATATTGTAGTTAACCCTTAAACTAAATACATGAATTTTTTTAGGGGTTAATTCTAAGGTTTGATGCCTTAAAAAAATTAGGAACCGAATTGTAACTGTTGTTGTTGAATTGCTTAGATCTAAGTAACAAACTTGCCCGAATTTTTTATCATAGCAATTGATTGAGATAGCTCCTGAAATTTTTACACAAGACTAATAACATGTTGAAATAAATCTGTTAATTTTCTTGTACCATGATTCCATCGAATTCTAGGGCTAAATATTTTGAGAATACAAGTCTGGACTATGAATTTGTGGCTTCTGACCACCAGATTTGCCTATTTTATTGAAGTGGTTATATAACTCTGATTGCCCTGAAATTCTTACAGGTTGTTTTAGACACATTGAAGTGTCATGTGAAATTTTCTTTAAGGTTGGGATGGTTGTTTGGTATGATAACAAATTGTTGTGCCTGAACTTCAATTCTGCCAAATTTCCTAATCTATACTAGTTGAAATAAATCAATGACACAAAATGTCGCAATACATATACTACCATAACGAGATTTACATATAAGGGCATAAGGTCGCAATCACTATATATACATCATAAGGGCAAGACCAACAAAATGACCCCGAAAGAACAGGACTCGATGCAAATGAGGCTAATCCCCCTACCTTACCTAACCTACTCAAACACCCTGCAAAATAGCATATGTATATATATAAGAACAAAAGAAAACCAAAAGTACATCACCTCATATGCATCGTGTCATCATCATCATCCTCAGGAACTTCGGGGTTATTATGAAATAGTGAGCATGCTAAGATTCATTTATTAAGTTCAAATATACTTTACCGAGGTCCGTTAGTTTTAATCATGCGTCTTGTAATGCATCATAAACTTAGCATGTCATATTTATAATGAACTTTTCTTATCATATATCTCATCAGCATATCATAATAACATAGCTATGCATAAGATCACATCATATTCCTCATCATCATATCATAAATACTATGCATAGAAGAATATCATATTTCTCATCATCATCTCATAAATACTATGCATAGAAGAACATCATAATCACATAATACGTTACTTAGTTCCTTAGGTGACTTCAAGTTACTTTCATCATCATTTTCCTCGGCCACCTATACTCCACCCTTTTGGAGTAATCTAGGTTATGAGCTCATACCTTACTAGTCGTCACTAGCATATACTTATTGTAACACCCCAATTTTTACTGGAATTTTCACTGTCGTTTATAATTACCGAATTACCCTAGGTAATTTTTCATATAATTTGAGACCGAACAATCCTCAATAAAGGAATATAACATTAGAAGAAAGGTTAGGAGCAATTCGTGAAAGTTGCAAACCTCGATTTTTGTACATGTAAAATGACCAAAATGCCCCTAAGGTTATTTTACTCAGAAAATGAGGATCGTGGGCCCCACCCATCCTCAAGGGGATGTTTTGATGATAATAAGGGATTTTTTGTGTTAGGTGTGTTAATAGAGGAGAAGAATCATAATTTTGAGCTCCAACGCGAAATGACCAAAACGTCATGCGGCTATTTTAACCAATTGCGTGCCACTTAGCTCGAACCTCACTAAAATGTTTTAAAACAAGTTTTTAAGCTATGATTAACCATTAGTTAAGCTCGGTGTATCGGGCAATTTTTAAGTAAAATTACCATTTTGTCCCTTTGTGCAGTTTCCTTAATTTTGAGATTTTTGATTTGTATAGTGAAACCTAAGCAATATTAGGCTCAAATTAAAGGTTATTAGATTCTAATTATTAATCTAGAGTCAAAATTATTTATTTAGATTGATTAGAACTTAAAATTTTTAAAAACACTCAAATTGCTTACTAATTCACCTAAGCCCTTAATTGTAAATTCTCTAATTTGCAAAGATACCTACCTACACCTACATAATACATGGAACACACAAATTTTATCCTCCTTAGGCTATAATGCACGAAATTATATGGCCTAATATGCATCAGAAAATTTGTCAAACTTGGCACAAAACTCAAGGTATGAAAACAAGGAATCATGTTTCATGATTCCATGTTTTAAGCCACCAAACAAGATGATTTTTCTTCCTTGTTTCCTCCTCAAATTTGTTTAGACTTTCCTCATTTTCTTGTCCATTCATGAGCTCCAAAATCTCTATAAATAGGCATGCTTAAGGAGTCTTAGAAGCCTTGCTCATAATTGCACAATTTCTAGTTTTTACAAAGCACAAAAACTTTCTTTCCTCCCCCTTGGCTGAAACTTCTTCTTCAATTTCTCAAAGAGATTTTCTTTCATTTTACTCCAAGAAACCAAGTTCTCTTCCTTTCCTTCAAACCATATTAGGTAGGGAGTTGTCTTTAAGCTTATTTCTATACTTTGCTAAGTGTTGTTCTTGGTTCAAAATGATGATTTCATGGACTTTCTCTAGCTTTTCCATTCGGTTTTCTTCTTTCTTTTCCTTTGATCATTTTGACATAAGGCCTATATGGGAATATGATGACAGCTTGATGATGAGGACCTTGAGTGTTGGTTGTAAATCCATCACAAGTTAGGCCTCTAAAGCTTGAAAATTCCACTTGATGCAAAACTTTAAAGAATGATGTTTTTATGATGTAAAAATAAAGATCTTGAGTTTAGAACTTGAAATATGTATTTTTCACTTTGTCTTGCTAAGATATATTGGGTTGAATTTATATTTCTCTAAAGTCTTGGAGGAGCTCTAGTAAAGAAATAAAATGAACTTGCATCCATGTTTAAGTTTATGCCTTGAATAACCATGTTTACTTTCTATGTCATCACTAAATTCTCAAGAATGAATAAATGAACTTGCATTCTCATGTTTAGATTTCCAAGCTTGCATTTCATGTTTATGTTTCAAGTTGTCACTTAATCTTCAAAGATAATAAAGAGGATGCATCTCATATTTATTTTATGCTCTCACTTTATTTTATAATGGCTAAAAAATCAATGCATGACATGTTTATTTTATGTCATCACTTAAAGATCCTAGAGCTCAAAGACTTGCCCAAGTATCACAAACAAAGTTGGAACCATGGTAATAAAAACTCTAAAGCTCACTTTCAATTTCCTAAAGATTATTGGAGTCAAATAATTCATTCTTTAAGAAGTCTTGAGTTTGGAGCTTAATAAGATGTAATGAGAATTCTTCTTTATCCTCCAGGACAGACTACCGCCGCTCCAGTTCTTGTATATCATGTTTATAATTCCAAGTTATCACCTTATGAAGACAAGATTAAAATGAGGTTGCATAGCATGTTTATGATTCTAGTTATCACCTAAATCTCTAAAGCTCAAGACTTGCTCCTTTTATCTTAAGTGAAAATTTTAATCCAAAAAATTCTTTCAATGTATAAATCGGCCTTATGATTAAGGTGGGCCTAAAGTGATTTTAAATAAGCTACTGATTTAGTTCTAAAATTTCTTTCAAGAGTAACAAAAAGAATTAGTTTTTAAAAGAGTTTTAAGGCCTTGCAAAGATTTTACCGGATACTAGTATCTTACTTAAAAATGTGATTTTAAGCAATTATGTGAGGTTCATGATTCAGCCACTAATCTGAGTTTAGTAATACTGTATGATGATGGTTTAATATGTTTGAAGTTGTGATAATTATGGTTTATTGCTAAAGGAATGATTCTATGCATGTTAGAGATAAAACTAGCTTCCTAGAAAATCGTAAAAGCAAGATTTCTAGAACTTTAGAGATGAAATTTATGCATTCCCAGAGCCTTTATGACCTTAAGAACCAGATATTATTATGTTTAGATAAGGGACAATGATTCATAATTGGTTTAGTAATTAATTTTAGCATCATAGGAAAGCGTAACAAGAAAGGGTTAAAAACGCAACTTCTAGCATAAAACCTTAAGGACAACTTACGTCTATGCTGCCCCATATAGTCTAATAACGTTCTTAGGACTTATAATTGATGGTAATAAGTTCCTTAGATGCATAATTACTTAGTTCAATAATTAAGGTTGCTGATTCTAGAGTTTCTGTTTAAGACACTTTTGCTAAGGATTTATGATGATGCCTCTTTGATGTTTTAAATGATAAGTTTATGTAGTGATTTGATGCTTATTAAGTATTTGATGTCATTGAATGATTTCCGGGCTTGCATGTTATAGTTGTTGTTGCAAACAATGAGAATGCTTATGCATGAAATAATGAAATATCCTTTGTTATTTAAAAATTTACCCTTATTGAAGAAAGTATATTACTTAAAAGTGTAATTTGGAAAGGTTCTGGCTAGGAAAGACTTGGTATTTAAGCGTGTCCATTTGTGACCCACCTCTCTTTCTTGGAATCTCCCAGATCCATGATTACAGTTGGTATATATATTATTCCAGAATAAGACTATAAATGAGAAAATGTTATGAATGATTATGAATTGAGAATTGTATTATGATATAACATGCAAAGACTTAATGGTGACTTAAATTTATGAGGAAATGATCCTTTGGACCCATCAGACTATAGGTGGTGAAAAGGTGATTCTTGCCCCTAAACCGTTTTCTCAAAAGGGTAGAGTTGGATTTTAACTTATCAAAAGGGATAAGTATATGCTAGTGACGACTAGTAAGGTATGAGCTCATAACCTAGATTACTCCCAAAAGGGTGGAGTATAGGGTGGCCCAGGAAAATGATGATGAAAGTAACTTTAAGTCACCTAAGAAACTAAGTAAATGCATTATGTGAATATGATGTTCTGCTATGCATAGTATTTATGAGATGATAATGAGAAATATGATGTTTTGCTATGCATAGTATTATGAAATGATGATGAGGAATATGATGTGGTTTTATGCATAACTATGTTATTATATACGAAAGGAAAAGTTCATTATAAACATGACATGCTAAGTTTATGATGCATTATAAGACGCATGATTAAAACCGATGAACCTCGATAAAGTATAGTTTCAAACTTAATAAATCAATTTTAGCATGCTCACTATTTCATAATAACCCAGGTTCCTGGGGACGATGATGATGACACGATGCATATGAGGTGAGTACCCTACTAAGATTCTTTTATAAGTTTCTCATTCCCTCTTTCTTCTTTACATCTCATCTTCAGAAAGTGATGGTGATGTTCGTGATTCTGTTGATGCTCTCACCTGTAGATGCATATGATCTTGTGAACCAGCTTATTATCCTTGAGGAACGTATTGCTAGACCTTGAGCGTGAACTCTGATATCTATTCCTATCTCTGAGTGTTATAAATAGGTGCCGTTAATAGATATTTTTCCATCCATATATTATTTATGTTTTGTTCGATTGCCTACATCTAGCTTAACTCTATAGGTAGGCAAAATATCTATGTGACATGTAATTATGGATGTCATATGATGGAGCCAATATGATGTGTTCTTCATGATATGTCTGTTCATTTTCCTTTTATCCTAATTATCGTTCACGTTATGCGGCTCACATTTTCAATTATGTTTTTTTTTTTAAAAAAATGGCTCGTAATTTCACTAAGTAGTTTCAAAGCATGATTAAGGAACTTGAAGCAAAGAGTAAAGTCTAGTAATTAATCAGATAACCTAGGCATATTGGGTTAATTATTAGGTGTTACACTTATCCCTTTTGATAAGTTAAAGTCCCAACTCTACCCTTTGAGAGAACAGGCTAGGGGGCAAGAATCACCTTTCCACCACCTATAGTCTGATGGTCCAAAGAATCATTTTCTTAGGATCACCTTTTCACCACCTATAGTCTATGGGTCCAAAGGATCATTTCCTCATAATTTTAAGTCACCATTAAGTCTTTTCATCATTCATAATTATCATAACATATTCTCATATTTCATGCATAAGCATTCTCATTGTTTGCAACAACAACTATAACATGCAAACCATGAAGTCATTCAATGAAATCAAATACTTAATAAGCATCAAATCACTACATAGACTTATCATTTCAAACATCAAAGAGGCATAATCATAAATCCTCATCGAAAAGCTCCCTAAAACAGGCAACTTTAGAATCAGGTAACCTCAATCACTATCTTACTTTCTTATGCATCTAAGGGATTCATTATCATTATTACCCTTAATTATAACCTTCAAGTACATTATTAAACCACATGGGACAGCATAGGCAGTAGGTTATATTTAAGGCTTTACGGTGTGCTAGAAGTTGCATCTTTAACCCTTTCTTGTTACCAGCTTTCCCTATGATGCTAAAATTAATTACTAAACCAATTATGAACCATTTTCACTTATCTAGACATAATAAAATCTGATTCTTATAGCTTTTAAGGGTTCTGGACAGAATGTATAAATTTCATTCTCTAGAGTCCTAGAAATCTTGCTTTTACGGTTTTCTAGGAAGCTAGTTTTATCTCTAACATGCATAGAATCATTCCTTTAGTAATAAACCATAATTATCACAACTTCAAACATATTAAACCATCATCATACAGTAGTACTAAACTCAAATTAGTGGCCGACTCATGAAACTCATATAATTGCTTAAAGTCACATTTCAAGTACACATGTAATACTAGTTTACCGTAAAATATTTGCAAAACCTCGAAACTCCTTTAGAAACTAATTCTTTTTGTTAAACTTGAAAGAAATCATAGGACTTTAGGCCTTCCTTAATCATGAGGCTGATTTATACATTGAAAGAATGTTCATGATTAAAATTTTCACTTAAGATAAAAGGAGCAAGTCTTGAGCTTTAGAGATTTAGGTGATAACTAGAATCATAAACATAATATGCAAATCCCTTTCTTTATCTTTAAGATTTAAGGTGTTGACTTGGAAATGAAACATGATATGCAAGACTTGAAATTTAAACATGATGCAAGTGCTTGAAATAAATAAGAAACTGGAGCGGTGGTAGTGCACTGGACCAGTGGAGAGAGAAAAAATCTTAATAAAAAATAAGAAACGGAGCGCGGTAGTCTGCACTAGACCGGTGAAGGGAGAAGAGAATTCTTATTACATCTTATTAAGCTCCAAACTCAAGATTTCTTAAAGAATGAATTCTTTGACTCCAATAATCTTAAGGAAGAGTGAGCTTTAGAGTTCTTATTACCATGGTTCCAACTTTGCTTGTGATACTTAGGCAAGTTTTTGAGCTCTAGGATTCTTAGGTGATGACATAATAATAAACATGCCATGCGTTGATTCTTTTAGCCATTATAAAATAAAGTAAGAGTATAAAACAAATATGAGATGCAACCTTTTATCATCTTTAGAGATTAAGTGACAACTTGAAACATAAACATGAAATACAAGCTTGGAAATTTAAACATGAGAATGCAAGTTCATTTATTCATTCTTGAGAATTTAGTGATGACATAGAAAGTAAACTTAGTTATGCAAGGCATAAACTTAAACATGGATGCAAGTTCATTTTATTTCTTTACTAGAGCTCCTCTAAGACTTTAGAGAAATATAAATTCAACCCAAATATATCTTAGCAAGACAAAGTGAACTTTAGAATTCTTTATGCCAAAGTGTCAAAGACAACCTTATAGCTTGAACCTCATCATCAAGCTTAAAGAAATGGATTAAAAGATGAACATCAACACTTTTTGAAATAAATCATAATGAAAACTATTTTTACATAGAGTTCTAAGTTCAAGGTTAGCATAAAAACATCATTGCTTAAAGTTTTGCATCAAGTGGAACTTTCAAGCTTAGAGGCCTAACTAGTGATAGATTTACAACCCACACTCAAGGTCCTCATCATCAAGCCATCATTTCATTCCTACTTAGACCATTTGGCCAAAACCATTAAAGAAAAGGGAAGGAAATGAATTGAAAAAGCCATAGAAAAGGTTCATTGATTCAACATTTTGAGCTAGAAACATAACTTGTCATAGCATAAAATGAACTTAGAAACAACACCCTCCCTAATTTGGTTTGAAGGAAAGGAAAAGAACTTGGCTTCTTTGAGTGAAATGAAAGAAATCTTCTTGAAAACTTGAAGTAAGAATTTTGGCCAAGGGGGAGGAAGAAAGAAAGCTTTTGTGCTTTGTAAAAACTAGAAATGTGTAAGTATGAGCAAAGCTTTCCAAGACTCCTCAAGTAAGCATATTTATAGAGGAATTCAAACTCATGTATGGACAAGAGGAGGAGGCATAAGTGGCAGATTTTAATGGGGAACAAAGGAGGAAAAAATCATTTTCTTGCTTGGTGGCTTAAAACATGAAATCATGTTTCAAGGTTCCTTGTTTTATGGTAAATTTTGGCATTATGTTTAGTGCACAATTTGGGCATTAGGTGGCGCCATTTTCTGGTCCACTTATGATCAGATTGGCTTTTATTTTTTAGTGGCAAATCATGTATTAGATGTTTAATTACTTAGGTAAAAGATTAGAAATTGATAGGTTAGTGAAAAGGGTAAAATGTTAGGTGTTTAGGTCAATTCAAGACAAGTAAAACAAATAATCATGCATTAATGAATGAAGTTAATTTTAAGTAAGTAAAAATCAATTTGTAACATAGATTCATAACTTAAAATAAGAAAATATAGTTTTATGAGGTTTTACCTAAAACGAAATTCTAACCGTAAACTTGAAATAATGCATTCTTTGTAATTAAGGAAAGAAAATATAATTTTTCTTCAAGTAAATATTAGGCTTTAATCACCTCAAATAATTATTTTTAACCTTAGATAATTAATTTTTAACTCTAGGTTAATAATTGAAATCAATTCGAATTGAATTGAGTTAAAATCGCTTAAATTACTTAAGTACAATTTACTAGGGCAAAAGGTAATTTTCCTCAAAAACTACCATTGGGCTTAACCAATGGTTAATCATAGCTTAAAAACATCTTTTAAAACATTTTAGTGAGGTTTGGCTTAGTCGACGCAATTGGAATAAAGACTGAGGTTGTTTGATCATTTTGCGTCTAAACTCAAATTGAGATTTCTCTATTAACACACACACAAACAATCCCATTATCCTCAAAACATTCCCTTGAGAGGTCACAATCTCATTTTTGAGTAAATAACCTTAGGCATTTTGGTCATTTTACACGCAGAAATTCGGATTTGTGACTCTCCCCAATCGCTCCTAACCTCTCTTCTAATGTTATATTCCTTTATTGAGGATTGTCAACCTCAAATTTTATATAAGAATTACCTAGGGGTAATTCGGTAATTCTAACGACAGTAAAAATTGGGGCTACAAGATCACTAAAAGTTTTATTAAGAAAATTAATCTTATGTTTTCAAAAGCTCTAAGCTTACGCCCAATTTTTACTGGAATTTTTACTGTCATTAAGAATTACGAATTACCGTAGGTAAATATTATATGAAATTTGAGACCAAACAATCCTTAATAAAGGAATATAGCGTTAGAGAAGTTAGGAGCAATTCGTGCAAGTATTGCAAACCCAATTTTCTGGACGTGAAAAATGACCAAAATGCCTCTGAGGTTATTTTACTAGAAATGAGGATCGTGGGCCCCACCCATCCTCAAAGGGATGTTTTGATGTTAATAAGGGATTGTTTGTGTTATGAGTGTTAATAGAGGAAAGAATCCTAATTTTGAGCTCGACGTACAAAATGACCAAAACGCCCCGGCTGTTTTAACTCCAATTGCGTGCCGAGTCTTGAACCTCACTAAAATGTTTTAAAAGGTGTTTTTAAGCCATGATTAACCATTGGTTAAGCTCGGGTGGTCCCGGGCAATTTTTAAGTAAAATGACCGTTTTGTCCTCTTTGTGTAGTTTTACAAATTTTGAGATTTTTGATTGCTAATTAAACCTAAGCAATATTAGGCTCAAATTAAAGCTTATTAAATTCTAATTATTAATCTAGAGTCAAAATTATTTATTTAAATTGATTAGAACCTAAAATTGCTTTAAAACACTCAAATTGCTTACTAATTCACCTAAGCCCTTAACCGTAAATTCTCTAAATTGCATGAATACCTTACCTACACCTAAATAATGCATGGAACACACAAATTTCTCCTCCTTGGGCTGTAATGGACGAAATTATTGATGCCATTATCCATCAGAATAATTGCCCAAAGATACACTAAAACAAAATGCCAAAAATTCCCTAAAACATGGCATAAAACATGCCTTAAACAAAGAAATGATTTTCCTCCCTTTGTTCCCCATGAAAAATCCAAAAATTATGCCTCCTCCTCTTGTCATACATGAGCTTGAATTCCTCTATAAATATGATTACTTGAGGGGCCTTGGAAGCCTTGCTCATAACTTACACAAATTCTAGTTTTAGGAGCACCAAAAGCTCTCATTTCCTCCTCCTCTTGGCTGAATTCTTTCTTCAAGTTTTCAAGAATATTTTCTTTCATTTCACTCCAAGAAACCAAGTTCTCTTCCTTTCCTTCAAATCAGATTAGGTAGGGAGTAGTTTCTATATTTATTTCTATGATTTGAGAAGTTGTATTTTTAGCTCAAAATGTTAAAATTATGAACTTACCTTAGCTTTTCATTTGGTTTTCCTCTTCATTTTTATTTAACCAATTTGGCCATATGGCCTAGGTGGGACTAAGATGATGGCTTGATGATGAGGACCTTGAAGGTGGGTTGTGAATCCATCACAAGTTAGGCCTCTAAAGCTTGAAAGTTCCACTTGATGCAAAACTTTAAAGAATGATGTTTTTATGATGTAAAATAAAGATCTTGAGTTTAGAACTTGAAAGATGTATTTTTCACTTTGTCTTGCTAAGATATATTGGGTTGAATTTATATTTCTCTAAAGTCTTGGAGGAGCTCTAGTAAAGAAATAAAATGAACTTGCATCCATGTTTAAGTTTATGCCTTGCATAACCATGTTTACTTTCTATGTCATCACTAAATTTCAAGAATGAATAAATGAACTTGCATATTCATGTTTAAATTTCCAAGCTTGCATTTCATGTTTATGTTTCAAGTTGTCACTTAATCTTCAAAGATAATAAAGAGGATGCATCTCATATTTATTTTATGCTCTCACTTTATTTTATAATGGCTAAAAGAATCAACGCATGACATGTTTATTTTATGTCATCACTTAAAGATCCTAGAGCTCAAAGACTTGCCCAAGTATCACAAGCAAAGAAATAAGATTATTGGAGTTAAAGAATTAATTCTTTAAGAAGTCTTGAGATTGGAGCTTAAAAAGATGTAATAATAATTCTCTTCTCCCTTCACCGGTCCAGTGCGGATTAGCCATTTTAGTTCTTGCATCATGTTTATATTTCAAGCTCTTGCATCATGTTTAATTTTAAGTCATCACCTTAAATCTTAAAGATAAAGAAATGGATTTGCATATCATGTTTATAATTCCAAGTTATCACCTTATAATGACAAAATTAAAATGAGGTTGCATAGCATGTTTATAATTCTAAGATATCACATAAATCTCTTAAGATCAAGACTTACTCCTTTTATCTTAAGTGAGAATTTTAATCATGAAGATTCTTTCAAGTTTAGCAAAAAGAATTAGTTTCTAAAAGAAATTTGAGGCCTTGCAAAGATTTTACAAGAAACTAGTATTCCATGTACACTTAAAATGTAATTATGATAGGTTCATGATTCAGCCACTAATCTGAGTTTATTACCAATGTATGATGATGATTTAATATGTTTAAAGTTGTGATTATTATGTTTATTGATGAGGGAACAATTATATGCAAGTTAGAAGAGAAACTAGCTATATAAAACAAGTAAAGCAAGATTTCTAAAACTCTAGATAATGAAATTTATACAATCTTTGAACCTTTAGTGGCCTTAAGAACCAGATTTTATTATGTTTAGATAAGGGAAAATGATTCATAATTAGGTTAGTAATTAATTTTGGCATCGTAGGGAAAGACGGTAACGAGAAAGGGTTAAAAACGCAACTTCTAGCACATTAAAACCTTAAGAATGACTTACTGCCTATGCTGCCCCATATAGTCTAATAATGTTCCTAAGGCTTATAATTAATGGTAATGGTGGTAATGAATCCCTTAGATGCATAATTAATTAGTTCAATAATTGAGGTTGCCCGATTCTAGAGTTTCAGTTGTTGAGACAGCTTTTGGTAAGAATTGATGATGATGCCTCCTTGATGTTTTAAATGATAAGTTTATGTAGAGATTTGATGCTTTGAATGTCAGTTTATATGATGATGTAATGCCTACTGAGAATTTGATATTGTTGAATGATTTCATGGCTTGCATGTTATAGTTGCTATTGCAAACAATGAGAATGTTCATGCATCTTGATGATTATGATATAACATGCAAAGACTTAAAGGTGACTCAAAATATATGAGGAAATGACCCTTTGGACTCATTAGACTATAGGTGGTGAAAAGGTGATCCTGAGAAAATGATCCTTTGGATCCGTCAAACTTAGGTGGTGAAAGGTGATTCTTGCCCTGAGTTGTTCTTCAAAAGGGTAGAGATGGAATTTTTACTTATCAAAAGGGATAAGTATGTGCTTGGTGACGACTAGCAAGGTATGAGCTCATAACCTAGATTACTCCCAAAGGGTGGAGTATAGGGTGGCCCAGGAAAATGATGATGAAAGTAACTTTAAGTCACCTAAGAAACTAAGTAAATGCATTATGTGAATATGATGTTCTGCTATGCATAGTATTTATGAGATGATGATGAGAAATATGATGTTTGTATGCATAGTATTATGAAATGATGATGAGGAATATGATGTGATTTTATGCATAACTATGTTATTATCTATGAAAGGAAAAGTTCATTATAAACATGACATGCTAAGTTTATGATGCATTATAAGACGCATGATTAAAAGGACGAACCTCTGGCAAAGTATATTTTCAAACTTAATAAATCAATCTTAGCATGCTCATTATTTCATAATAACCCTGAGGTTCCTGGACGATGATGATGACACAATGCATCATGAGGTGAGACCTACTAGATTCTTTTATAAGTTTCTCACTCCCTCTATTTTTCTTTCCATCTCGTCTTTAGAATAGAAGGAAGCGTTCGTGAATCACATTGAGGCTTTCACCCCTGGAGTTGAACTTGATCTGAGTTTCACTCGTATATTTCAGAATATCTATCCCTATCCCTGAGTGTTATTACTAGGTGCCATTAATGGATGTCCTTCCATCCATATATTATTTATGTTTTGTTAGATTGCTTACACTTAGTCTTATTCTATTGGTAGGCAAATATCTATATGATATGTAATTATGGATGCTGGATATGAGCTAATATATTATGATGTGATGTTTGTAAATTCCTATGTGTCTTTTAAATTTTGCTAAATCATTCACGTTAAGCGCGGCTCACGTTTTCAATTATGTTTTAAAAAAATGGCTAATTTCACTAAGTATTTTCAAAGCATGATTAAGGAACTGAAGCAAAGAGTAAAGTCTAGTAATTACTCAAATACTGCGTGTGTATTGGGTTAATTATTAGGGTGTTACATTACCCTTGCCAACCTTAAAGTTGGTTCGTCTCTAAGAGTTTTACTCTTAGATTGAAGCCCATGAGCAATAAAATAAAGAATATGACTTAGTTCTTTGTATGTTTATTTAGACAAAGTGTTAGCTTTGTGTCCATTTTCTAAGCTTGATGATGAAGTTCAAAACCAAAGACTTCTTTGAAGACTTGGTGCTAAGAACTCAAAGCTCACTTTATGTTGTTAAGGTACATATTGGGTTAAGGTTATAATGTTCCTCTAAAGTCTTGTAGAGTTCTAGTTAAAAATGAGTTGCATTCATGTTTATGTTTATGCCTTGCATAGCATGTTTACTTTGATGCCATCACTAAACTCTCAAGAATAACTAAATGAACTTGCATTATCATGTTTAAAATTTCCAAGCTTGCATTTCATGTTTATATTTCAAGTCATCACTTAATCTTTAAAGATAATAATGAGGTTGCATCATATTTATTTATTCTCTCACTTTATTTTATAATGAAGAATAAAAAACTAAGTGCATAAGCATGTTTAAGTTTATGTCATCACTTAAATATCCTAGAGCTCAAAGACTTGCCCAAGTATCACAAGTAAAGTCTTAGAAAATGGAGGCATTCTAAGAATGCCATTTCGGCCTTGTGGTGATGATGATGGCTTGTTGTGAGTTCATCTAATCACAAGTGTCCATAGCCTAAGTCTTGGAATTTTCTAAGCTTAGAAGCATTTAAAGAATACTATGAATAAGGTTTTATGTTTTAAATCTATTTTTGAGCTAAATAATTTAGCTACTAACCTTACCCATTTTTGTATGATTTTAATGATAAATTGGTTTCTCAAAAGAGTTTTGAGTTACTAAAATGATTCTAAGAGAAACTAGCAACTTATAGGCATTTAAATCATGAGATCATGTGATTATTTGATACTTATGTTTTGGTTCTGCCTTGTACACTTGGCCACTGTATAAATTCTGTTTTATGGTGTTAAAATGTGTAAAATTATGTTTGAGTAAAGCAAGGAACAATTTTAGGAAAGTTAAAAGAAACAAGTAACTAAAAAGGGCTTAAAATGAGAATTTTAGAACACTTAGATGCACAAATGGTAAATTTTGTTCTTAACACCCTAATAATCAACCCAATACGCCTAGGTTGTATCTGATTAATTACTAGACTTTACTCTTTGCTTTCGTTCCTTAATCATGCTTTGAAAATACTTAGTGAAATTACGAGCCATTTTTTTTTAAACATAATTGAAAACGTGAGCCGCATAACGTGGACGATTGATAAAGCATAAAATTAAAGACATATCATGAAGAACACATCATTTTGGCTCCATCATATGATATCCATAATTACATTTCACATAGATATTTTGCCTATCAAATAGTTAAGCTAGATGTAGGCAATTTAACAAAACATAAATAATATATGGATGGAAAAACATCTATTAATTGGCACCTATTTATAACACTTTCAATAGGAATAGATATCTAAGTTCACGCTTAAGGTCTAGCAAGACGTTCCTCAATAATAAGCTTGTTCACAAGATTATTGCATCTACCAGGTGAGAGCATCAACAGGAATCACGAACATCACCATCACTTTCTTAGACGAGATGGAAAGAAAGAAAGAGGGAATGAGAAACTATAAAAGAATCTCAGGGTACTCACCTCATATGTATCGTGTCATCATCATCGCCCAGGAACCTTGGTTTCATTATGAAAATGTGAGCATGCTAAGATTCATTTAATTAGTTTGGAAATATACTTTACCAGGTCCATTCATTTTAATCATGCGTCTTATAATGCATCATAAACTTAGCATGTCATGTTTATAATGAACTTTTCCTTTCATATATAATAACATAGTTATGCATAAAATCACATCATATTCCTCATCATCATTTCATAAGTACTATGCATAGCAGAACATCATATTCACATAATGCATTTACTTAGTTTCTTAGGTGACTTAAAGTTACTTTCATCATCATTTTCCTGGCCACCCTATGCTCCACCCTTTTGGGAGTAATCTAGGTTATGAGCTCATACCTTGCTAGTCGTCACTAGCACATACTTATCCCTTTTGATAAGTAAAAATTCTGCTCTACCCTTTTGAGAGAACGGACTGGGGGCAAGAATCACCTTTTTCACCTATAGTTTGATTGGTCAAAGGATCATTTCTCAGGATCACCTTTTCACCACATATAGTCTGATGGGTCCAAAGGGTCATTTCCTCATATATTTTAAGTCACCTTTAAGTCTTTGCATGTTATATCATAATACAATTCTCAATTCATAATCATTTATAACATTTTTCATTTATAGTCTTATTTTAATAATATATATACCAACTGTAATCATGCATCGGGAGATTCCCAGGAAAGAGAGGTGGTCACAATGGACACACTTAAATACCAAGTCTTTCCTAGCCAGAACCTTTCCAAATTACACTTTTAGGAATATACTTTCTTCCAACTAGGTAAATTTTAAATAACAAAGAATATTTCATTATTTCATGCATAAGCATTCTCATTGTTTGCAACAGCAACTATAACATGCAAGCCATGAAATCATTCAATCAAATCAAATACTTAATAAGCATCATCATAAATCCTTACTGAAAAGCTGTCTTAAATAATTGAAACTCTAAGAATCAGGTAACCTCAATTATCAAACTAATTAATTATGCATCTAAGGGATTAATTACCATAATTACCATTAATCATAAGCCTTAAGAACATTATTAAACCATATGAGGCGGCATAGGCAGGAATCATATTTAAGCTTTACCTGCTTTATGTAGCTAATTTCACTTCTAACATGCATAGAATTATTCCTTATCAATAAACATAATTAGCACAACTTCAAACATATCAAATCATCATCATTTATTGGTACTAATCTCATATCAGAAGCCGAATCATGAACCTCATATAATTGTATAAAATCACATTTTAAGTGAACATAAAATGTTAGTTTCCCGTAGAATCCTTGCAAAGCTTTAAAACTCTTTTAGAAACTAATTCTTTTTGCTAAACTTGAAAGAATCTTCATAATTAAAATTCTCACTTAAGATAAAAGGAGCAAGTCTTGAGCTTAAGAGATTTATTGATATCTTAGAATCATAAACATGCTATGCAACCTCATTTTAATCTTGTCATTATAAGGTGATAACTTGGAATTATAAACATGATATGCAAATCCATTTCTTTATCTTTAAGATTTAAGGTGATGACTTGAAATTAAACATGATGCAAGAGCTTGAAATATAAACATGATGCAAGAAACTTAGCCCGTAGTCCGCATAGGATGAGTAAGGAGAAAGAATCTTAAGAAACCTAGCCCGTCGCATGGACCAGTGAAGGGAGAAGAGAATTATTATTACATCTTTTAAGCTCCAATCTCAAGACTTCTTAAAGAATTAATTCTTTAACTCCAATAATCTTATTTCTTTGCTTGTGATACTTGGGCAAGTCTTTGAGCTCTAGGATCTTTAGGTGATGACATAAAAATAAACATGTCATGCGTTGATTCTTTTAGCCATTATAAAATAAAGTGAGAGCATAAAATAAATATGAGATGCATTCTTTATTATCTTTGAAGATTAAGTGACAACTTGAAACATAAACATGAAATGCAAGCTTGGAAATTTAAACATGAATATGCAAGTTCATTTATTCATTCTTGAGAATTTAGTGATGACATAGAAAGTAAACATGGTTATGCAATGCATAAACTTAAACATGGATGCAAGTTCATTTTATTTCTTTACTAGAGCTCCTCCAAGACTTTAGAGAAATATAAATTCAACCCAATATATCTTAGCAAGACAAAGTGAAAAATACATCTTTCAAGTTCTAAACTCAAGATCATAAAAACATCATAAAAATATTATTCTTTAAAGTTTTGCATCAAGTGGAACTTTCAAGCTTTAGAGGCCTAACTTGTGATGGATTCACAACCCACCCTCAAGGTCCTCATCATCAAGCCATCATCTTAGTCCCACCTAGGCCATATGGCTGAATTGTTCAAAGAAAAGGAAGAAGAAAACCAAATGGAAAAACTAGAGAAAATCCATGAAATCATCATTTTGAACCAAGAACAACACTTAGCAAAGCATAGAAATAAACTTAAAAACAACTCCCTACCTAATCTGATTTGAAGGAAAGGAAGAGAACTTGGTTTCCTTGAGTGAAATGAAAGAAAATATTCTTGAAAACTTGAAGAAAGAATTCAGCCAAGAGGAGGAGGAAATGAGAGCTTTTGGTGCTCCTAAAACTAGAATTTGTGTAAGTTATGAACTAAGCATCTAAACTATCTTCAAGCATGCCTATTTATAGAGATTTTGCAGCTCATAAATGGACAAAGGAAGGAAGAAATCTGACCAAAAATTAGAGAAAAAATAAGGAAGAAAAATCATTTTGTTTGGTGGCTTAAAACATGGAATCATGTTTCCATGTTTTCATGATTCTTTGTTTTCATTCTTTGGATTTTTGTGTAATAATTTTCTGACTTATTACTCAATAATTTCGTGCATTACAGCCTTGTGGAAGAGGATTTTGTGTGTTCCATGTATTTTTTAGGTGTAGGCAAGGTATTCATGCAATTTAGAGAATTTACGGTTAAGGGTTTAAGTGAATTACTAAGCAATTTGGGTGTTTTAAGCAATTTTAGGTTCTAATCAATCTAAATAAATAATTTTGACTCTAGATTAATAATTAGAATTTAATAAGCTTTAATTTGAGCCTAATATTGCTTAGGTTTGAGACGAATCAAAAATCTCAAAATTTGTAAAACTTGCACAAGAGAGGGGCAAAACGGTCATTTTACTTAAAAATTGCCCGAGACCACCCGAGCTTAACCAATGGTTAATCATGGCTTAAAAACACCTTTTAACACATTTTAGTGAGGTTCTGGCTCAGCCATGCAAATCAAGTTAAAAGCGCAAGGGCGTTTTGGTCATTTGGCGTCGAGAAGCTCAAAATTAGGATTCTTCTCCTCTATTAACACACATAACACAAACAATCCCTTATTAACATCAAAACATCCCCTTGAGGATGGGTGGGGCCCACGATCCTCATTTTTGAGTAAAATAACCTCAGGGCATTTTGGTCATTTTACACGTATAGAAATTGGGGTTTGCAATACTTGCATGAATTGCTCCTAACTTCTCTTCTAACGTTATATTCCTTTATTAAGGATTGTTTGGTCTCAAATTTTATATAATATTTACCTACGGAATTCGGAATTCCTAATGATAGTAAAAATTATAGTAAAAATTGGGGCGTTAGTTCTAGCATAATTGGACTTAAGAAAAATGGTTTATAATTAGTGGATATGTAGGAATCCCTCATAATTGGTTTAGGAGTTGATTATGGAGCCTTAGGCGAAGATTTGAAACTTAGAAAGAGTCAAAGATGGAGATTTAGGACCCATAATCGTATGATAATTTTCTGCCCAAGGTGATGTAGTGCTGTTTGGTTTTGTTAGTGAGCATAAACATTAGAGGAGATTGTAGGTAATGATCTCTTAGGTGAAATAAAGATCCATAATGAAAGTTAGGATAATTAGAATATAAGTTTAAAACCCGTAAGAGCCAAAGCATAAGACACCATTAGATAGGAGGTGTGATGTGAGAATTAGACCAAGTGGGTATACTTGTGATGAATGTGAATGATTTAAATGCTATGAGTATGAGAATGTATGGATGTGTGGCATGTTGCTATGATGATGTGGTATGCAATGTTTAAAATGCATGAGAATATGAGACATGAATAGAGGATATGTTATATGATGTTCTATGGTTGTCCTCATGTTGCATCCATACAAGATATGATAAAGTGGAAATGATCCCATTATGACTTCCTTAGTTAAGGGATGTATTGGGTAATCCAAGAAAGATATGTTAATAAGGAAATGATCCCATTATGACTCCGGGTTAAGGGTTGTATGGGTGATCCAAGAAGAGATATGATTCCCCTCTTTTCCGTATGAATCTAGCGACGGCTAGTTAGGATGAGCTCATTCCTAGGCAATGGGTGTATTTGGAGTTTTGGTGGCTATGTAAAAATTGCCTGGGTGGCATGTTGGGTGGATTTTGGTGGCTACGATAGGGTGGAAAAAGTTAAGAAAGGAACTGAAGAGTTCAAATATGATAAAGTAAAAGATACACATGCATATGTTTTGTGGTTATTCCATTGAAGTTTATGATTAAGTGATAAATGTTGAGTACGTGAACTATCATGCTCAAGCATTGCCATGCATACATAAAATATCTGCTGCATTTCATACCATCAAGGCTCATGCTAAAAGAAACCCACTTCGGATAATAAAATTTGAGAAATTAAAATTGAACCTATGCATGTACACCTCTTTTATAACAAAACCCGAAGTGGCTTGGGCGACGACGATGACACTTGTGTTAAGTGGGAGCCTACTAAGAATCTTGTATAAGTTTCTCACCCCTTTTGTTTTCCCTCTCGTGTCGTCTCCAGACAGGATTGATGCGGATGTTCGTGATCATCCTTGAGGTGCGGGCATATGAATTATGTCATCTAGTCGGATCAAAGGGCGTAGCGGAAGCATGAAGAATAGTCTAGCCTTATTAACATTTTGTCTTGCATTAGTTGAAGTTGTTTGGTGTAATTGATACCCCTAGGTGTCCTTACATTTATAAGGACATCGTTGTTATGTTATGATCATGATATATTACTATAATTTATGTTGTGATTATTCTATGTTTACTCATAGATGTTATGATGATGTATATCGTTTGTTATGTCTTATGTTTAATAGTTGGTATCTATATGTACGCGGCTCGGATTTTAAGTTTTAAGTTAAAAAAAAAAATTAGTCGTATTTTACTACTCGTATTTTAAGAAAAGTAAGTCAAGATCTAAAAAGGTGTAACAACCAATAACTAACTAGAATGCGACTTTAGCGTATGAGGTTAAGAGTTAGGGTGTTACATAGCATGTTTATGTTTATGTCATCACCTAAATACTCTAGAGCTCAAGACTTGCCCAAGTATCCTACATAAAGTTTTAGAAAATGAAGGCATTTCAAGAATGCCATTTTGGCCTTGTGATGATGATGATGGACTTGAGATGAGTTCATCTAATCATAAGTGCCCATAGCCTATGTCTTGGAATTTTTCCAAGCTTAGGTGAACTTAAAGAATGTTATAAACAAGATTTTATGTTTTAAATCTCGTTCCTTGAGCAAAATAATTTAGCTACTGACCTAGTACACATTTATATGATTTTAATGAGATAAATTGGTTTCTAAAAGAGTTTTGAGTTCCTAAAATTATTCCAAGAGAAAAACTAGCAACTTATATGAACTTAAATCATGAAATTATGTGATTTATGTGAGCTATATTTTAGTTCTACCTTGTGTACTTGGCTACTATATAAATTCTGTTTTATGGTGTTAAAATGTGTAAAATTATGTTTGAGTGATGTAAGGAATGATTTAGGGAAGTTAGGAAAGAACAAGTAACTAGAAAGGATTTAAAATGAGAATTCTAGAACACTTAGACCCAAGAATTGTAAATTCTATTCCAACATAATTGAACTTAAGGAAAATGGTTTATAATTGGTGGACATTTGTAGGAATCCCTCATAATTGGTTTAGGAGTTGAATATAGAGCCTTAGGCAAAGACAGAACTTAGAAAAGGTCAAAGACGGAGATTCTAGAACCCCGTAACCATATGATAATTTTCTGCCCAAAGTGATGTAATGCTGTTTGGTCATGTTAGTAAGCATAAACATTAGAGGAAATTATAGGTAATGATCCCTTAGGTGAAATAAGGATCCATAATGAAAGTTAGGATAATTAGAACACAAGTTTAAGACCCTAAGGGCCAAAGCATAAAACACTATGAGACAAGAGGTACAATGTGAGAATGAGTTTGGGTGAGTATATTTATGATGTATGGGAATATATTACATGCCATGAGTATTAGGATGTGTGATGTATGACTTGATGTTTTTAAAGTGTAATATTGTGATTAAGATGCATGAGAATATGAGATATGAATGACATGGGAAATATGTTTCTGATTTAGAGATTTACTTGATTGAGGAATTTCATGAGAACAACATGTGTTATTTGAGTTATGTGGCATGACTCAAATTTGAGGAAGTTCAGAGTCTAATATGCTACCGGATTTCCATCAAATTTGAAGGACTTAAGAAAGTTTTGAAAGGAATATTTTTATATGTGACATGCCGAGAAGCATTCTGCCATTAGAGGAGAAAGGAAACCCAGGGGTATGGTTTTAGAGTCATACCGAGCGGACAATGTCATTGGTCTTAACTCAGATATGCATTTCGTAGACAAGACGTACTTCTCCTGACACAGGAGAGGTAAAACCGTGAGGGCATCGACA
This sequence comes from Dalbergia oliveri, assembly GCA_030441495.1. Classification (NCBI taxonomy): domain Eukaryota; kingdom Viridiplantae; phylum Streptophyta; class Magnoliopsida; order Fabales; family Fabaceae; genus Dalbergia; species Dalbergia oliveri. The sequence goes on from JAMLFY010000003.1 coordinate 27,478,618, forward strand.
CTAGCCTGCCAAAGTGGACAAAGTCATCTACTCTAACCAAGCCGTTTCGGAGAAGGAAAGTCCCTGATGGGTGACCCTTAGGTCCCCTCCCATACTCCTGGAGTCGGGATTGTTTTTATGATTATGATATTTATCAAGAGGATAAGTAAGAACTAGTGACAACTAGTTGAGGTATGAGCTCATAGCCTAGTATCAGGGGTCGGTTACTAATTTTAATACCATGATGTCACAAGTTTGAGAAACGAGAAAAGATGTGAAGTATCTTGCTTATGAAAGCGAAAGGTTGATTATGAGAAATTACATGCCACTTATATGAGAATTAATTATTGATAATATGTTTTATTAGTTTGCTGCATAAAATATTGCCATGCATTCATGTTTCTATGCTGTATACATGCATTAAGATTCATCAAAGACACAGACCTTGGATAATTACCTTTTATAAAACTTCATAAAGCCCTTGCATGTTTAATCTTTTCATAATAAACCCAAGGTTCCTGGGACATAAATGATGACACTAGGATAGGAGGTTCCCTTCTAGATTCTTTAGCAAGATTCTCACCTCTATCTTCTTTTCCCGTTACGTCTTTAGATTCTGATGTCGTCATTTGATCTTCATTGATATGCCGGTTTGGGAGGTGCACTACGGTCCTGAGTACTAGTCATATCATTTCTAGGGTCGTTGTGCCGTCGTATTTTTGCATACATGGGTCGTCCATTTGCATTTCCAGCTCCAGCTTTCGCTTTTCCCCACCTCTCCTATGGCGATGACCTACTCTTTGAGAGGACTCGCCCCCATGATGAACAGATCGCGTGCCCGCCCTTCGGCTTTGGCAGTGCGTGACTACCCCGAGTATGTTCCTCGCCCAAGACGTTCAGAGACGACCCGTCGAAGGATTCCCCTACCCACATCTATTCGAAGTGACCTGCCCTTAGTTCCCATGGATTAGAGAGGCAGCATGGATACGGACACACCGAGGCTAGCCTCGATGCCCGAGATGCACCCACGTCGAGGAGGTCACATCCGTCCACCTTTCCGTCTGCACACACCCAAGGAGATCGCACTTGCATTGGGTACATACCTTCGAGGGACGAGGATCAGCGTTATTAGGAGTTTTCGAGGAAGGGCTAGTTGTAGTTGGGGTTTTTGGGGCTTCCCTTGTACTTGTTATTATGTTTCCTATTCATTTTCCGTTTCTTGTATTGTAAGCTCTGCCCATTTATATGAAGGTATGACTTTATGTCTGTTCTGTTGTCATCGATGTATCAAACTATGTTACTTAATATATCATGATATTTGCTTTTATGAATGGATGTGTTTTGTATTGCTTTCAATTGTGTGTTCTTTTCCTTTTGCCGTTTTACGCTAGAATAATTGTACGACCTGCATCTTGTTTTACATAATTTCAAAAAAAAATTTACCTGATTTTTTGCTAAGTAATTTTACAAATGAGTTTCAAAGGAAGTAATAACTAATAGTTAATCTTAACACGTCTGGACCCCTCAAGATGTGTACGTCCCAATTTTTTTGGATTGAGTGCAAATGACCAAATGCCCCTTAAGGTCATCTTTACCCGAATTAGAGGGTTTTACCCTTTAACGGGTTAACACAATGTTTGAATGGATTGTATATGTTACATTTGATATCCAGGTGAAATCTCGTTTCTTAACTTTCGGCTCAAATAACCAAAATACCCTTGTGTTCTACATGGGTAAAAGGTGCCGTTTTGAGCCCAAAATTCTTCCAGGAAGTTTAGAATGATGTTTTTGAGTGATATTTGATGTTTAGTCGGCCTAGTTGTCCTGGCAGTTTAGTGCAAAATTACCATTTTGCCCCTAGAACAATGTACAGCGAGCCTAATGACGGATTAAGCAAACCTAAGCAATATTATGCTCTAATTTGAAGATTAATTTATTTTGATAATTAATCTAGGGTCAAAATAATTTATTAAGGTTAATTAGAACCTAAGATTGCTTAGTTAAACTCTAATTGCATTCTTTAATTCAAGATTCCTAGTCATGGAATCTTGAATAGTATTTTTTCTTTCCAATTCCTTAAATTAAGGAATTGTGCCATACCTTGTAATGCCCCGATTCCCGCGAGTACAAATGACCAAAATGCCCCGAGGTCATTTTTACCCAAATTTAGGCAGTTGCCCGGCAATCCTCGAATGGGTCAACTCAATGTTTAAAGGGGATTATGTTGTTATGAATGATATCCGAGGTGAAAATCTCATTTTCTGAACTTTTGGCTCAAAATGACCAAAATACCCTCCGTGTTTCTACATCTAAAAGGTGCCGTTTGAGCCTGGAATTTTTCCAGAAATTTTAAATGATGTTTTTAAGTCATGTTTGATGTTTAGTCGGTTCAAGGTCCTGTACTTTAGTGCAAAATTACCATTTTGCCCCTAGAACAGTGTACAGTGAGCCTAATGACGCAATTAAGCAAACCTAAGCAATATTAGGCTCTAATCGAAGATTAATTTATTTCGATAATTAATCTAGAGTCAAAATGATTTGTTAAGGTTAATTAGAACCTAAGATTGCTTAGATAAACTCTAATTGCATTCTTTAATTCAAGATTCCTAGTCATGGAATCTTGAATAGTGTTTCTCTCTCCAATTCCTTAAATTAAGGAATTGTGCCATACCTCATTTGACTAAGAAAATGAATTTAATTGTTAATCTAGTATGACCACTTCCTAATCAAGTCTTGACCTTCCTAATTACCCAATTACCTCACCTAAACACCTTCTTACAAACTCCTAATCAAAAGCCTAATCAAAGATACACCTAAACACACCTTTAACCCACAATTAGATGAACTAATTTTCTCTTTTTCTTGGCCTTAAGTGGCCAGCCACTCCCCCTCCATAGCCCATCATATGTTGTTTCAATTACACTCAAGAGCCATACTTCAAGCCATGCTTTGCCCATGCCTCACCATGCCTTCAACCATGCTTACAACCATACCTTTGTAAGAGATATTCTCTCCTTTTCCCCTCAAATGGCCGTTCCTCCTCCCTCCTCTAGGCCATCCATGAGCTCTCAAATCCTCCATAAATACACTAGCTTGAAAGCTCTTTGAATGTTTACACACTTGAGCAAACTTCCAACTTTCTTCCCAAACACAAAGAGCCCTTTTCCTCTCCTCCTTGGCCGAGTTTTCCTCAAGACTTCAAGAGGATTCCCTTCTCATTTCATCAAGAAAACAAAGCTTCCTTACATCTCTCTTCAAGACTTCTTTAGGTAGGGGTTTTGTTTTAATGTTTTGGCTTGTGTTCTTAAGAAAAGTTCTAGCTTTTTCTTGGTTTCAAACTCTTTTCCTCTTCCTTTTTCTTTTCGGCCAAGAGGCCTTTTTATAAAGAGAACATGAGCTTGATGATGAGGTTTCAAGATAATGACTTGTTGTTGTCATGTGAGAAACCTCTAAAGCTTGAAACAACTTGGTCTTGGACCATACATGCCTTGATTTCTTCCTTTTTCCTTGATAAAGTTTGTGGTTTTCTTTTCTTTTCTCTTCATGATTTCGGTTTCCTTTGCTTTGATTTGAATAAAGTTTGCTAAAAATTGTAAAGTAGATCACAAAAGTTTTGTTAAGAAAAATTAATCCTAAGATTTCAAAAAGCTCTAAGCTTACCCTTGCCAACCTTAAAGTTGGTCGGCCGTTCTAAGAGTTTACTCTAGATTGAAGCCCATGAGCAATAAAATAAAGAATATGAGTAGTTCTATTTATGTTTGTTTTGTTAAAGTGTTGATGTTTTTGGTTTTAATCCATTTTCTTGAGCTTGATGATGAAGTTCAAACCAAAGACTTCTTTGAAGACTTGGTGTTAAGAACTCTAAAGCACTCTTCCATTATTAAGATACATGTTGGGTTAAGGCTATTGATGTTCCTCTAAAGTCTTGTAGGAGCTCTAGTTAAGATAAAAATAAGTTGCATTCATGTTTAAGTTTATGCCTTGCATCTCATGTTTATTTTGATGCCATCACTAATCTCATAAAGATAAATGAATGAACTTGCATTACCATATTTAAATTCCCAAGCTTGCATTTCATGTTTATATTTCAAGTCATCACTTAATCCTTAAAGATAATAATGAGGTTGCATCTCATATTTATTTTATGCTCTCACTTTACTTTGTAATGAAGAGTAAAATGAAGTGCATAGCATGTTTAAGATTATGTTATCACCTAAATACTCTAGAGCTCAAAGACTTGCCCTAAGTATCTTCAAAGGGGAACTTTTATCAAAAAGAAATGGATATGTTTTAGTATGATACAATGATGGTTTGATTTTGTAAAATGGATGAATGATTTCCAGAAAATGTTGGAAAATGTTTTATGAGGTCTCAAGGTGTTTAAATAGTTTGGAATTTGTCAAAAATCATGTTTTCTCAAATTCCTAGGTTCTGGTAATCGATTACCAGAGGGTTTTTTTGAAGGACTTTTGGTTTGGTAAACGATAAGAGACAATGTAATTGATTACCAAGGCTATTCTTCATGCCCAGAACCTGTCTCTCAAACTTGAATCGATTACCATAGTGTAATCGATTACTCTAAGTTCTTTATTTTTCCGAAAGATTTAACCTAAGTAATCGATTACCATTCTATGTAATCGATTACCCGGTTGTTTTAAACCCAGAATAAATTAGCTCTGGTAATCGATTACTAGGCACATGTAATCGATTACCAGAACACCTTTTTCTCCTGAAATTGTCCCAAGAGAAAACTAGCAACTCGTGTGCACTCATAACATGAGTTTATGTGATTATGTGTGATGAACATTTTTGGTTTCTGTCTTTTCCTTGTGGCCACTGGATAAATTCTGTTTGAGGAGTTAGAATGCGTAATATTATGCTTAAGCGAAGTGAGGAACGTTTTTGAGGATTGGAAAGACTAAACAAGTAGGAAGGAATTGGAACTAGAATCTTAAAGCACTTAGACACAAGAATAATAACTTCTGTCCAGCATAATTGAGCTTAAAAATGGTTCATAGCTAGTGATTATGCCTAGGAGTTGAACATAGAACCTTAGGCGAAGACAGAACTTAGAAAAGAGTTTAAGGCATAAATTATAGAATCCCCGTAGTGGAATAATGATCTTGATGAGTAATCTATATAATGCTGTTGAATGAATTAGAGAGCATAATGTTAGAAGAATCATAAAGAACAATTTCCCTAGATATGATAAAGACTTGCAATGGGTGAGAAGATTACTAGAAAAGAATTCAAGACCCGTAAGGCCAAATCATAAGACACCATGAGATAGGAGGTGTGATGTGAGCATGAGATCGAGAGAAAGTATATTCTTAATGATGTGAATATGATTACATTTCAAGTATGAAACCTTATGTGAATAATTGATATGTTGATATGATAAAGTGTTGTGCCAAGTATTTAAGATGCATGAGGTTTCAAAATATGAATGAGATTGAGGAATATGCTCATGTGAACTAGAAAGTTATTGATTTGAGAAAGTTCCATGAAAATGATGCATGTGATTGAGATTATGTGGCATGACTCAAATTTGAAGAAATTCTGAAGATAGCGCCATGAATTTCCGTCAAATTTGAGAGACATAAGAAAGTTTTTGAGAATTATGATGTTTAAGATGACACACCAGATGTACTTATCCCTTCTCGATGAGGAGAAGGTAAAACCGTGAGGGCATAGACATTAGCCTCCAAAGCGGACAAAGTCGCTAGTCTTAACCAGTCGATGCGTTTCGAAGAAGGAAAAAGTCCCATGATGGGTGATCCTTAGACCCCTACCCGTACTTTGGGAGTCGGGATTATGATGATTATGATCATGATTATGTTTATGATTCGCTTATCAAGAGGATAAGTAAGAACTAGTGACGACTAGTTAAGGTATGAGCTCATAGCCTAGTTTAAGGGTGTGGTTACTATTATGTTTGGTGTCACAAGATTATGATGAAGGAATGATGTTCAAAGAAAAGTTTCATGCCACTTAAATGTTGTTTGATTATTGTTTGGTTTGCCTAAAGAACTGCCATGCATCCATGAATTATTATGTTGCATACATGCATTAAGATTCATTATAAAAGACATGGACCTTGGATAAATATCTTTTGTGAAAACTTCATAATGAACCTATGCATGCTTAACCTTTTCATAATAAACCCAAGGTTCCTGGGACGTAAACGATGACACTAGGATAGAGGATTTCCCTATGAGATTCTTTAGCAAGATTCTCACCCTCTCTGTTTCTTTCCGTTACGTCTTCACATCGATGGCGTCGTTCGTGATCTTCATTGACCTACCCACTTGGGAGGTGCACTATGACCCCGAGCATCAGTCCTACCACTTCAAGGGTCATTGTGAGGTGCGCGTTTTTGTGTACGTGGGACGCCCATTTGCTTTCCCCGTCTCCAGCTATCATTTCGATCCGACTTCACCTTTTGGCGATGACTGATTTTGAGAGGATGCGACCGAGAAAAGAGACCGTCATGCCCGTCCTTCCTCATCGGCGGCACGGATACCCCGAGTATGTTCCCCGTTATCGGTTAGAAGCCGATCCTCCTAGGGCCTTCCCTTCATTTCCTATGGGTCTCTGGAGGTAGCGAGGACACGTCACCCAGCCGAGGCATGCGAGGCGTCGAGCCGAGAGGCGACCACATCGCGAAGGCCACGCGTCCCTCGATTCCCATGCCTAGATCTCCGCTTCGTTAGGCTACATCCGAGGAGCTCGAGCTTCGGGCTACATTTCCCATCCGAGGATCAGCGTCATCAATAGGCGTGGAGGGTGAGGGTAGTAATAGTTGGGCATTTTATCTTTTAGGGTCTTACCATGTACTTGCTTTTATTTTCCTTTCCGTTATGTATTTCCAGTTTCTACCTGGAGCTCTGCCCACTCATATGGGTAAGACTTTATGCTTTCCTTTATATTTCTGGAGTGATGTACTAAACTATGTTAATTAATGTTATGAGGAATGTTTTCATGATTGATGTGTTCTTTATGGCTTTTGAATTGTATGATTTATTCTTCCGCTTCACGTTCCGTTTATGTCATACGCGAATGGCTCGCACTTTGTTTTACATGTTTCATTTAAAAAAAAAAATTTACTTGTATTTTTTCTGCTAAGTTATTTCTAAAAGAGTTTTAAAGGAAGTAACGACTAATAATTAATCTTGATACGTCCTAGGCGCATTGGGTTAAATATTAGGGTGTTACATACCTCATTTGACCAAAGAATGATTTTAAATTATTAATCTAGCAAGATTACCCTCCTAATCAAGTCTTGACAACCTTAATTAGCCAATTACCTCACCTAAATACTTTCTTACAACTCCTAACCAAAACCTTAATCAAAGAAACACCTAAACACATCATTAAAACACAATTACATGAGCAAATTAATCCTCCCCCTTGGCTGCCCAAGCTGGCCGAATGCATGGCCCAAACAAAGTATCACATGTTGAATTTTATCACTCAAAGAGCCATGCCTTGCCCATACTTATGCCCATATCCACCATGCTGAACCCATACTCAAAGCCATACCTTTGTAAGAGATATTTCCTCCTCCTCCTCTCAAAATAGCCCCCTCCTCCCCCTTGGAAGCCTCAATGTTGAAAATTTCTATAAATACCAAGCCTTGAAGAACCTTGCTACACTTTAGATCATTTGCTAAGTTTAGTTGTCTTGCACTTTCTTGCTTTTCTCTCAAATTTCTCTTCATCTTCTTCTTCTTCTTCTTCCTCTCAAAGAACCTTGCCACTACCACAAACCACCACAAATAACCATAAACCACCACTCCCTCACCTTAAACCATCTCTTAAACACTCAAACCTTCCATTTCCAAGCTTAGAAACTCAAGGAAAAATCATCTCCTTGAGTTCCCTTCTTGGCCGAACCACACTCACTCAAGAGAAGATTTTGTCTTCTCAATCCTTCAAGAACTCAAGCTTTCTTTCATTTCTTCAAAGACTTCCTTAGGTAGGGGTTTTGTTTTCAAGTTTTTACTTGTTTCTTCAAGAAAAGTTCTAGTTTTTTCTTGGTTCAAACTCTTTTTCTCTCCTCTTTTTCATTTCGGCCATGAGGCCATTTTATGAGAAAAACTTGAGCTTGATGATGAGGTTTCAAGATAATGACTTGTTGTTGTCATGTGAGAAACCTCTAAAGCTTGAAACAACTTGGTCTTGGACCATACATGCTTGTGTTTCCTTCTTTTCCTTGCTTATATTTTCGGTTCCTTTTCCTTTCCTTCTTGAATGTTTTCGTTTCTCTTCCTTTTTCCTTTAAAAGATTTCGATTTCCTTTCCTTTTACTTGAACAAAGTTTGCTAAAAATGTTAAGTAGATCACAAAAGTTTTGTTAAAGAAAATTAATCCTATGTTTTCAAAGAGCTCTAAGCTTACCCTTGCCAACCTTAAAGTTGGGGCCGTTCTAAGAGTTTTACTCTAGATTGAAGCCCATGAGCAATAAAATAAAGAATATGACTTAGTTCTTTGTATTTTGTTTAGACAAAGTGTTGAGCTTTGTGTCCATTTTCTTGAGCTTGATGATGAAGTTCAAAACCAAAGGCTTCTTTGAAGTCTTGGTGCTAAGAACTCTAAAGCTCACTTTATGTTTGTTAAGATACATATTGGGTTAAGGTTATGATGTTCCTTTAAAGTCTTGTAAGAGCTCTAGCTAAGATAAAATGAGTTGCACACATGTTTACATTTATGCCTTGCATAGCATGTTTATTTTGATGTCATCACTAAACTCTCAAGATTAACTAAATGGACTTGCATTATCATGTTTAAATTCCAAGCTTGCATTTCATGTTTATATTTCAAGCTATCACTTAATCTTTAAAGATAATAATGAGGTTGCATCTCATATTTATTTTATGCTCTCACTTTACTTTCTAATGAAGAATAAAATAAGTGCATATCATGTTTAAGTTTATGCCATCACTTAAATGTCCTAGAGCTCAAAGACTTGCCCAAGTATCTTGCATAAAGTTTTAGAAAATGGAGGCATTTCAAGGAATGCCATTTCGGCCTTGTGGTGATGATGATGGACTTGGATGAGTTCCTCTAATCATAAGTGCCCATAGTCCAAGTCTTGGAATTTTTCTAAGCTTAGATGTACTCAAGGAACTTTATGAACAAAGTTTTATGTTTTAAATCCATTCCTTGAGCTAAATAATTTAGCTACTGACCTAGCATATATTTTTATGATTTTAATGAGATAAATTAGTTTCTAAAAGAGTTTTGAGTTCCTAAAATTAATCCAAGAGAAAACTAGCAACTTGTATACATTTTAATTCATGAGATTATGTGATTTTATGAGCTATATAATTTCGTTTCTACCTTGGTTGATTGGCCACTGTATAAATTCTGTTTTATGGTGTTAAAATGTGTAAAATTATGTATGAGTGAAGCAAGGAACGTTTTAGGGAAGTTTAGGAAGAACAAGTAACTAAAAAGGACTTAAAATGTGAATTCTAGAACACTTAGATGCACAAATCTATAATTCTGTTCCAGCATAATTAGACTTAAGAAAAATGGTTTATAATTAATGGAGATGCGTAGGAATCCCTCATAATTGGTTTAGGAGTTATTTATAGAGCCTTAGGCAAAGATGGAACTTAGAAAGGGTCGAAAACGAAGATTCTAGGACCCCGTAATCATGAGTTAAAATTCTGCTCAAAATTGTTAAGAGCTGTTTGGTCATGTTATAATTCATAAACATTAGAGAAAATTATAGGTAATGATCCCTTAGGTGTTATAAAAATTCATAATGAAGGATAGGATAATTGGAACACAAGTTTAAGACCCAGGGCCAAAGCATAAGACACCATGAGATAGAAGGTGTGATGTGAGCATGAGACCGAGTGGGCATACTCATAATGGCGTGAATATGTTAATATCATGAGCATGAGACTTTGTGTGTATCTGGCATGTTGATGTGATGATGTGTTATGCCATGTTTAAGATGCATGAGATTTCGAAAATATGAATGAATTAGAAGAGTATACTCTTGTGAATTAAAGATCTATTGAGAAAGCTTCATGAGGATGATATGTGTGGTTGAGTTATGTGGCATGACTCAAATTTGATGAAATTCGGAGTGTAGTTATGCCTCCGAATTTCCGTCAAATTTGAGGGACTTGAGAAAGTTTTGAAAAGAAAGATTTTTTTTATATATGTGACATGCAGATGCATTTCTCCTACTGAGGAGAAAGGAAACCCGTGGAGGGTATGGTCATGGGGGCCATACAAAGCGAACAATGTCACTGGCTTAACTAGATAATGCGTTTCGCCGACTGAGACGTACTCCTTCTACGTGAGGAGAGGTAAACCGTGAGGGCATAGACATTAGCCTCCAAAGCGGACAAAGTCATTGGTCTTAACCAGTTGATGCGTTCAGAAGGAAGAAAGTCCCATGATGGGTGATTCCTTAGGTCCCCGTACTCTTGGAGTGGGTTGTTATTTTTATGATTATTGTAACGCCCAACTTTTACGTCATTTAGAAATTATCGAATTACCCTAGGTAATTCTTATATAAATTAAGGCCGAACAATCCTCAATAGAGGAATATAACATTAGAAAAGAGGTTACAAGCGATTCCTGAAGAGTCGCAAGCCCCGAATTTTCTGGACGTGAAAAATGACCAAAATGCCCCTGAGGTTATTTTACTTAGAAAATGAGGATCGTGGGCCCCGTCCTCAAGGGGATGTTTACGATAATAGGGGATTATTTGTGTTATGTGTGTTAATAGAGGACAAGAATCTCAATTTTGAGTTCGACGCACGAAATGACCAAAATGCCCTTACCGTTTTAACTTGATTTGTGTGCCCACTTAGCCCGAACCTCACTAAAATGTTTTAAAACATGTTTTTAAGTTATGATTGTCCGTTGGTTAAGCTCGGTGGCCTCGGGTTTTTGAGCGAAATGACCATTTTGCCCTGTCTTTGTGGTTTTGCAATTTTTGAGATTTTCATTCGTTAATGAAACCTAAGCAATATTAGGCTCAAATTAAAGCTTATTAAATTCTAATGACTAATCTAGAGTCCAAATTATTTATTTAAATTAATTAGAATCTGAAATTGCTTAAAAACACCCAAATTGCTTACTAATTCACCTAAGCCCTTAATTGTAAATTCTCTAATTTGCAAGAATACCTTACCTACACCTAAATAATACATGGAACACATAAATTTCCTCCTCCTTGGGTTGTAATGCACAAAATTATATGGCCTCCATGCATTAGATTACTTGGCAAATTTGGCACAAAGCTTCATGTAAAGAAAACAAAAAATTCCCTAAAACATTGTAACATCCTAATATTTAACCCCAATGCGCCTAGGACGTATCAAGACTAATTATTAGTTATTACTTCTCTTTAAATTCTTTTATAAAATACTTAGCGGAAAATACGGGTAATTTTTTTTTTGAAATGATTTATATAAAACAAAGTGCGAGCCTTTGCGCATCATAAACAACGTGAAGCGAAGAATAAATAAAACATACAGAACATAAACATTAAAGAACACATCCATCATAAACATCATTCCTCATCACATTAGATAATATAGTTTAGTACATCATAACAAATATAACAGAAGCATAAAGTCTTACCCATACTAGTGGGAGAGCTTGCAGGACAATAACATAAAATAAGAAAACATCATAACGAATACATGGAACAACCCCCAAAAGATAAACACCCAACTAAGACTCTCCCTCCCTCGAGCCATGGATGACGCTCCTACCCATCCCTCGGTGGCACATATCCAATGAACTAGGCAAGCTCCTCGGATGCGTGAAGGCGGAAGGATGGCGAGCATGCCCGCCACGATGAGGGCGCATCTTCCTATGTCGTGCTAACCTCCACGCGTCACGTCCCTCGCCCATCCCGATATCCATGGGTACGGCAGGGGCGGACCCTCCGAGAAAGGATGAGAAGGAAGATCCTCTGATGGTCCTCCGAACGTCTCTGCGAGGCACGTACTCGGGTAGCCTTGCACTTGAAGATGCCAACGGCGTGCGTCTCTCATCGCGGGGTCACGTCCTCTCAAAAATCATATCGTCGCCAAAGGGGAGGTCGGGTGAATCCTGCTGAGACTGGAAAAGCAAAGGGCGTCCCACATATGCAAAAATGCATATAGCACAACGACCCTCGAAGTGGTAAGACTGATGGTCGGATCGAAGTGCAACTCCCACACGGTGCGTCAACAAAAATCACGAACGACGCCATCGATATCTGAAGACGTAACGGAAAGAAAAGAGAGAAGGGTGAGAATTCTTACTAAAGAATCTCAGGGAAGTCCTCTATCCTAGTGTCATCATTTACGTTCCCAGGAGCCTTGGGTTTATTATGAAAAGGTTAAGCATGCATAAGTTTATTATAAGGTTTTCACAAAGGTTGTTATCCACGGTCCATGTCTTTTATAATGATTCTTAAATGCATGTATGCAACATAATATTTCATGAATGCATGGCAGGACTTTAGGTAAATCAAACAATTATCAATCAACATATAAGTGGCATGTAACTTTTTTCTTGAACATCTTTCCTTTTCTCATATTTGTGACACCAATCATAATAGTAACCGCACCCCTTAAACTAGGCTATGAGCTCATACCTTAACTAGTCGTCACTAGTTCTTACTTATCCTCTTGATAAGCGAATCATAAACATAATCATAATCATAATCATCATAATCCTGACTCCCAGAGTACGGGTAGGGGGCCTAAGGATCACCCATCATGGGACTTTTTCCTTCTTCGAAACGCATCGACTGTTAAGACCAGCGACTTTGTCCGCTTTGGCAGGCTAATGTCTATGCCCTCATGGTTTTACCTTCTTCAGAGGAGAAGTATTCTCGTGTGTCACTTTAAACATCATTTACTTTCATTATTCGAAACGCATCGACTGGTTAAGACCAACGACTTTGTCCGCTTCGATATGGCTCAACGTCCATACCCCCCACGGGTTTACTTTCTCTATCCTAGGGAGAAATGCGTCTCGACATATAACTTTAAACTTCATATTTCTCAAAAACTTTCTTTTTGTCCTTCAATTTGACGGAAATTCGTGGCATAACAGCTACTCTCTGAATTTCCTCAAATTTGAGTCATGCCACATCATCTCAGTCACATGCATCATTTTCATGGAACTTTCTCATTGCAATAACTTTCTAGTTCACATGAGCATATTTCTCAATTTCATTCATATCTTTGAAACACTAGGCATCTCAAACACAACATTTCATCATATCACCATATCAAATTTGGCACATAAAGTTTCATGCTCAAGGAACTAACATAATCACATCATCATGAGTGTGCACGAGGTTCATCATCATAATCATACTCTCTCGTCCACCTATCTCGTAGTATCTTATGCTATGACCCTTGTAACACCCTCCTAACCACTCTGGACTCTCTCAGGAGCATCGTAATTAGGAGAGTATTACTCCCTGATTATACTATAGGCTAATCGAAGATATAAACAATTAACATACAATAAAATAAAAACATAAGGTACAGCAACCACCAAAGCTCCACTATATACATATATTTTGTACACAACTATCTGTACATATGCGCAACCAGTAGATAAGTTAGAGCACCTACGATGCTACATAGGGACTTTTATCCAAAAGACCTATCGATAACATAAAGCCTAGCCTACTCATATTAAGATAGCAAAAATCGTATACACATAAAATGGATCTTATAACTTCAAATAGAATCAGCCTGTAGGCTGGCATGGTCCCATCACTACACTGCAACTACATACAAGTCAAAAGTCCCTATAGGTCTAGCATCCTCCTAGGCAAAACCGTTGGCCATCGGGATGATGGCCTCACCTCCACGGGCGTGGACCCTCCGATGGGTGAATCCGAGGAGGAGGATGAAGAAGGTCCATCTCCAGGAGGGGGCATAGGTGGTGCAGCAGGAGGTATGAAACAGCGGGTGTGCCAGGTGAAGGGGCACACCATCAAAAGGAAAACCTGGTCGAACTCTAGTGAAAACGGAGCTACTAAAGGAACGAGTGAAGAAAATATACGCTCGGATCTGGAATACGCTACTACATACAGCGAATCCAACTCTGCGTCATAATGCCACCTCCACTCCGGCGAATCAAGAAAGAAGATCACGGTCGGCATCCTGGATCTGAGCACAATACAACATACATGCACATAGGGATGAGAATATTATAAAATTCTCAGTAGGAAATCCCGTTAGCATAGATAGGCCTAATTAATAAGGTCATTCATGTAAGTAATATTATATTAGGTCCCATACAAAAATGCTGATAAAATTGGCAATAATAATCGTACATATCATCTTATAAATAACCAACTTAATTTCATCCTGTTACCTCTTTTCTTTCATATAGGGAAGGCTTGATTTCACACTGAGTAACATCTCAGTGGATAATTTTATAAAGGACAATAGACGCTAGGACATGAGCTCATTCCTATTCGTGATCATCGGACTTCATTTTTTTCACCTCCGAATCACACAGTTCTATTCCTAGCCGATACGTCTACCGACTCATACCATTCTTAGGGAAGTTCTTATTTTTGCCTTCCCTCTTTAACTCATATAAGCCTTGTTTTGTTTCCCATAGGTTAAAACATGCCCAGTTAGGAGTTATAGATTCTCTTTTGTCATGTTACCGTATCATGTATTTCTCTTTTTACAAGGCATGGCATACATCACTCAGAGGCATTCAATCACATTAGGGTCTCATTTATATCTCTTAAATAACTCTTTAAAGTAACTATCATGCATGAATATAATTTATGCTTGGGCTAAGTGTCATTTTATCATCATTTTAGTGGCTACCATTTCAGCACTTGGGCTGATTCACTATGCTAATAGTAGCATTTTATTTCTATATCAAATGGCCAATTCATATGCCACAAAAATTCTCACTGACACTCCCAAATGTCTAGAATAACCTGTAAAAATTTCAGGACAAGTAGAGTTCTCTAGCTACTTTAGTAAATTGCACAAATTTAGTGGTCAGGGACCCCAAATTCACAGACCAGACCCGGATTCTTAGAATTTTTAACCCTAGCAAATGATTGAATTAGTGCACAATAAAATTCACAGTGATACCTCAATATGTTATTAACTTCAGGTAAAAATTTCAAGGATTCATTCAATCATTTACTATGATAATAAAATCGGGCAACTTTATTGCTTCAGTTTCAACAACTTAGGCAGCACCAGTCACAATTCGGTTCTTAATTTTTTTGAAGTAGTAAACTTCAAAGTTAACACCCAATAAAATTCATGTAGTTATTTTAAGGTGTTTTATTCAACATATAATTTTTATAGCTTATGAAAACACCCACAAATATATCAGAAAATTCGTGCATAATTGCTGCTTGCAGGACAGCCTGAACTCCAGCAGCCTAGTCCAGATTTCCTCTAGTGAAAACCCCTTTTTAACACCATCCAAACCCACCACCAAAATTCACACATCAATAACAATATATCATCAACCACATACCATCAAAATTTCGAAGTAAAACCAGTCACAACAGATTAGAAAAATTTTCAAGAGAAAGAACTATGAAAAACCCTACACTTGAAGGCTAGTCTATCTTTGTCTCTAGCTTGTTTCAAGATGAGAGTCCTCCACTCCAAGACTCCCAAAACACCTTCAAAACCTCCTCTGATCAGTGATGGATGAGGTGAATATGATGAGGTTTGGAAATTCTAATCGGTTGGATTGGTAAAGATTGAAGTGTAGATCAATTTTAGTGAAGGAAGGTTTATGTTTTAATGGCTCTAAGCTAGGGCTTTTGGAATTTGAAAGCCAATTCAAGCTCTTGGCTATGGAGGAACCATCTTCTTCTTCTTCCTTCTGAAGTGGCCAAAGGTGTGGCTTCTTAAAGAAGCCTTGGTTCATGTTTATCTCTTAAGTGATGATGTCATAATGTTATGTAATAGTCTAGGATAGTTTCTAATCTTTAAAGATGAAAAGGATGGCTATGATTCAATTTTAAAATTCAAAATTGAATCTTAGCCATTCATGTAATGTAAAAAGATAAGGTTAATCATTTTGTAAAGGTTAAATTAGCTTTCGGTGTTAGAAATCGCACAGAAATTTTACCGAACGGGTGAAATACGTAGGTAGTCCAATATTACCCGAAAAGTAATTCTAAGCATGAAATTTTCATTTCTAAGTACTTCTAACCTCATCCCCATATTTTCAAAATTTCGGCACCTCGGTCCCTAATCTAGGGTTTCGCTATTCCGGGCCCTGCCCGCAAAATACTATTCACATTTTTTTTTTAATAAAAACATTGAATCACTCTCATCATTTCTACGTTATTGGATTTTGAAAATTCCAACTAATAAAGCTTAATTTAAATTTTATTTATTTATTTATTTATTTTTATATGTATATATTGTATTTGCATTTTCATTACCCTCAAGGAGTTGGCACTTAAACTTTTCTCTAAGATTTGAACCCATCAAAATTTCAATCAGCACTTATCACAAAAGGAGAAAATATCGCATGTTAGGCTCTAAAATCTCCATTTGTGACCCTTTTTAAGATCCATCTTCGCCTAAGGCTCCATAATTAATTCTTAGATCAATTATGAGGGATTCCTAGGCATGTTCTCTAAGTTATGAACCACTTTAAATCTTTTATCATCATCTTAGACTTAGAAGTTAACACCTAATTATTTTATGAAGGGATCTTGTATATGTCTTACTAATTATGAGCCATATATCCTTGAATTAATCATGCTAGAACAGATTTGCATCTCTTGCATTAAGGTGTTCTAGAATTCTCATCTCTAATCCCTTTTTAACTTACTTATTCTTTTCTAACTTCTCTAAATCGATCCTTGCTTCACTCAACATAATTTTACACATTTAACACCTTAGAAGGCATTTATACAGGAGCCAAACATAGAACCGAAATCATGAACCCATAAGATCACATAATCTCTTAGGTTGAAAAGCATATAAGTTACTAGTTTTCTCTTAGGACATTTTTAGAAAACAAAAGGTGTTGGTAATCGATTACATGTTCCTAGTAATCGATTACCAGGAGCTCAATTCATTCTGGGTTTCAAAACAAGGTAATCGATTACATATAATGGTAATCGATTACTTGGGTTAAATTTCTAAAAATAAAGAACATGGTGTAATGATTACATCCTTCTTTAATGGATTACCAAACCAAAAGTCCTTCAAAACTTCTGGTAATCGATTACATGGGTGGTAATCGATTACCAGAACTCGGAAATTGAGAAAACATGATTTTGACACATTCCAAACTATTTTAAACATCTTGAGACCTCATAAAACAGTTTTCCAACATTTCCTTGAAATTATTCATGTATTTTACAAAATCAAACCATTATTGGATCATACCAAAACTCATCCATTTCTTTTTGAATGGAGTTTCCTTTTTAGGATACTTAGGGCAAGTCTTTGAGCTCTAGAGTATTTAGGTGATGACAAAATCTTAAACATGCCATGCACTTTATTTTACTCTTCATTAGAAAGTAAAGTGAGAGCATAAAATAAATATGAGATGCACTTCATTATTATCTTTAAGGATTAAGTGATGACTTGAAATATAAACATGAAATGCAAGCTTGGAATTTAAATATGGTAATGCAAGTTCATTCATTTACTCTTGTGAAATTAGTGATAACATCAAAATAAACATGAGATGCAAGACATAAATTTAAACATGAATGCATCTTGTTTTTATCTTAGCTAGAGCTCTTGCAAGACTTTTAGAGGAACATAAACCTCAACCCATTATGCATCATAAGGCAAGCTTTAGAGTTCTTAGCACCTAGACTTCAAGAGAAATCTTAAGGTTTGAACTCATCATCAAGCTTAAGGAAATGGACCCAAAGTTCATCACTTTGTCTAAACAAAACTACAAGAACTAAGTCATATTCTTTATTTTATTGCTCATAGGCTTCAATCTAGCACGGATTCTAGAACGGCCGACCAACTTTAAGGTTGGCAAGGGTAAGCTTAGAGCTCTTTGAAATCATGAGATTAACTTTCTTAACAAAAATTTCGTGATCTACTAGACATATTTTACAAACTTTGTTCAAATCCAAAGAAGAAAAACTGAAATCCTTAAGGGAAAGAAGAGAAAGGAAAACCGAAAACTTAAGCCAAGAAAAGAAAGGAAATCCAAGCATGTATGGTCCAAGACCAAGTTGTTTCAAGCTTTAGAGGTTTCTCACATGACAACAACAAGTCATTATCTTGAAACCTCATCATCAAGCTCACATTCCTTTTGTAAGAAGGCTTCTTGGCTGAAAAAGAAAGGGAAGGGAAAGGAGTTTGAAACCAAGAGAAAAACTAGAACTTTCTTGAAGAACACAAACAAAAATCATCAAAACTTAACCCCTACCTTAAGAAGTCTTGAAGAGAGGAAGGAAAGCTTGAGTTTTTGATGAGATGGAGAGGGAAAATCCTCTTGAAACTTGAAGGGAGAAATCAGCTAAAGTGAGGAAGTTTGAGAGGAAATGAGAGGATTTGCAAGAAGTGTGAACTTACCAAGTGAACCAAAGTGTGACAAGGTTCATCAAGGCTTGGTATTTATAGAAAAATGAGACATGTTGGCTGATTTGGGAGGAATGGCTGATGGCTTTTCAAGGTCAATGGAGGAGGAAAATATCTCTTACAAAAGCATGGGCTTAGGCATGGCAAGCATGGTTGGAAGCATGGGCAAGGTATGGGCAAAGCATGGCCTAAGGCATGGGCTTGGAGTGCATCAAAAATCAACATGTGGCACCATTTTTAGGGGGGATTTTCGGCCAACACATCAGCCAAGGGGAAGGGATTTTTGTTCATGTAATTGTGGTTTTAAGGATGTGTTTAAGTGTTTCTATGATTAGGCTTTTGATTAGGAGTTTGTAAGCAAGTGTTTAGGTGAGAAAATGGTTAATTGAGGTGGTTCAAGACTTGATTAGGAGGGTAATCTTATTAGATTAGTAATTTAAAATAATTCTTTTGGTCAAATGAGGTATGGCTCAATTCCTTAATTTAAGGAATTGAGAGAAACACTATTCAAGATTCCATGACTAGGAATCTTGAATTTAAAGAATACAATTAGAGTTTATCTAAGCAATCTTAGGTTCTAATTAACCTTAATAAATTATTTTGACTCTAGATTAATTATCGAAATAAATTAATCTTCGATTAGAGCCTAATGTTGCTTAGTTTTGCTTAATTGCGTCATTAGGCTTACTACTCTAGGGGCAAAATGGTAATTTTGCACTAAAACTGCCCGGGACCTTAGAGCAAGCTAAACATCATTCTAAACTTCCTGGAAAAATTCGGGCTCAAACGGCACCTTTTACCTGTGTAGAGCACGGAGGGTATTTTGGTCATTTTGAGCCGAAAGTTTAGAAAACGAGGTTCTCCTTCGGATATCATTCTTAACAGCATAATCCCCTTCAAACATTGAGTTGACCCATTCGAGGGTTGCCGGGCAACTGCCCTTTAATTTCGGTAAAATGACCTCAGGGGCATTTCGGTCATTTGTACTCTACAGAAATCCTGACGTTACAAACATGGCATAAAACATGCCTTAAACAAAAATATGAATTTCCTCCCTTTGTTCCCCCTCAAAATCAGCCACCATGCCTCCTCTATTTGTCCATTCATGAGCTTCAAAATCTCTATAAATAGGCATGCTTAAGGAGTCTTAGAAGCCTTGCTCATAATTGCACAATTTCAAGTTTTTCCAAAGCTAAAAAACTTTCTTTCTTCCTTCCCTTGGCCGAAATTTTCTTCAACTTTTCAAGGAGATTTTGTTTCATTTCACTCAAAGAAACCAAGTTCTCTTCCTTTCCTTCAAACCAAATTAGGTAGGGAGTTGTCTTTAAACTTATTTTTATGTTTTGCTAAGTGTTGTTCTTTGGTTCAAAATGATGATTTCATGAACTTTCTCTAGCTTTTCTAATTGGTTTTCTTCTTTCTTTTTCTTTAAATATTTCAGCCATAAGGCCTATATGGGGATATGATGATAGCTTGATGATGAGGACCTTGAGTGTTGGTTGTAAATCCATCACAAGTTAGGCCTCTAAAGCTTGAAAATTCCACTTGATGCAAAACTTTAAAGAATGATGTTTTTATGATGTAAAAATAAAGATCTTGAGTTTAGAACTTGAAAGATGTATTTTTCACTTTGTCTTGCTAAGATATATTGGGTTGAATTTATATTTCTCTAAAGTCTTGGAGGAGCTCTAGTAAAGAAATAAAATGAACTTGTATCCATGTTTAAGTTTATGCCTTGCATAACCATGTTTACTTTCTATGTCATCACTAAATTCTCAAGAATGAATAAATGAACTTGCATATTCATGTTTAAATTTTCAAGCTTGCATTTCATGTTTATGTTTCAAGTTGTCACTTAATCTTTAAAGATAATAAAGAGGATGTATCTCATATTTATTTTATGCTCTTTGTAACATCCCACTGCTTTATGGATTGACAGATCCCCACAAACCAACACAGGTCTTTTCAATGCTTTGTCCTCACTCACACACTTCCAAAACTTTCCAGGAGGTCACCCATCCCAAAATTACCAAGTCAAGCATGCTTAATTGTGGAGTTCTTCATGATAGGCTAAAAAAGGAAGATGCATCTTTGTGGCATAGGTAGTGCCAATCGTTCATATAAGCCCTGTAACCTATAGTCCCATATATACCTATACGGTCAGGATCCCTCTCATTCGGGTGTGTAATCGGTTCATTCATGTACCCCTCGCTGGAGGGCCGCTCCTTGTCTGTGCCTCTTAGCGATCACTCCTGCCTCGTCCCGGGCGTTACACTCTCACTTTATTTTATAATGGCTAAAAGAATCAACGCATGTCATGTTTATTTTATGTCATCACTTAAAGATCCTAGAGTTCAAAGACTTGCCCAAGTATCACAAGCAAAGTTAGAACCATGGTAATAAAAACTCTAAAGCTTCCTTAAGATTATGGGAGTCAAAGAATTCATTCTTTAAAAAGTCTTGAGTTTGGAGCTTAATAAGATGTAATAAGAATTCTTTTCTCCTTCACCGGTCCAATGCGGACTACCGCCGCTCGGTTTCTTAGATTCTTCTCTCCCTCCATGGTCCAATGCGGACTACGCCTTCAGTTTCTTGCATCATGTTTATAATTCCAAGTTATCACTTTATAAAGACAAGATTAAAATGAGGTTGCATAGCATGTTTATAATTCTAGTTATCACTAAATCTCTAAAGCTCAAGACTTGCTCCTTTTATCTTAAGTGAGAATTTTAATCGTGAAGATTCTTTCAATATATAACTCGATCTCATAACTAAGGTAGGACCAAAGTGATTTTAAATAGCTACTGATTTAGTTCTATAATTTCTTTCAAGATTAACAAAAAGAATTAGTTTCTAAAAGAGTTTTAAGGCTTTGCAAAGATTTTATGGGAAACTAGTATCTTACATGTACTTAAAATGTAATTTTAAGCAATTATGTGAGGTTCATGATTCAGCCACTAATCTGAGTTTAGTACTACAATATGATGATGGTTTAATATGTTTGAAGTTGTGATAATTATGGTTTATTGCTAAAGAATGATTCTATGCATGTTAGAGATAAAACTAGCTTCCTAGAAAACCGTAAAAGCAAGATTTCTAGAACTTTAGAGAATGAAATTTATGCACTCTATCCAGAGCCTTTAGTGGCCTTAAGAACCAGATTTTATTATGTTTAGATAAGGGACAATGATTCATAATTGGTTTAGTAATTAATTTTAGCATCATAGGAAAAGCTGGTAACGAGAAGGGTTAAAAACGTAACTTCTATACATAAAACCTTAAGAACAACTTACTATCTATGCTACCCCATATAGTCTAATAATGTTCTTAAGGCTTATAATTGATGGTAATGAATCCCTTAGATGCATAAGTAATTAGTTTGATAATTAAGGTTACCCAATTTTAGAGTTCGGTTATTTAAGGAGCTATTGAGAATTTTAGATGACATCTTTAGATGCTTTGGAATGTCAGTTTATATGATGATGTAATGCCTATTGAGAATTTGATATTATTGAATGATTTCATGGCTTGCATGTTATAGTTGCTGTTGCAAACAATGAGAATGTTCATGCATCCTGATGATTATGATATAACATGCTAAGACTTAATGGTGACTTAAACTTATGGGGAAATGATCCTTTGGACCCATCAGACTATAGGTGGTGAAAAGGTGATCCTGAGAAAATGATCCTTTAGACCCATCAAACTATAGGTGGTGAAAAGGTGATTCTTGCCCCTAGCCCGTTCTCTCAAAAGGGTAGAGTCGGGATTTTAACTTATCAAAAGGGATAAGTATATGCTAGTGACTAGTAAGGTATGAGCTTATAACCTAGATTACTCCCAAAAGGGTGGAGTATAGGGTGGCCCAGGAAAATGATGATGAAAGTAACTTTAAGTCACCTAAGGAACTAAGTAATGTATTATGTGATTATGATGTTCTTCTATGCATAGTATTTATGAGATAATGATGAGAAATATGATATTCTTCTATGCATAGTATTTATGATATGATGATGAGGAATATGATGTGGTCTTTTGCATAATTATGTTATTATATATGAAAGGAAAAGTTCATTATAAACATGACATGCTAAGTTTATGATGCATTATAAGACGCATGATTAAAATGAATGGACCTCGGTAAAGTATATTTCCGAACTAATTAAATGAATCTTAGCATGCTCACATTTTCATAATGAAACCCGAGGTTCCTGGGGACGATGATGATGACACGATGCATATGAGGTGAGTACCCTGAGATTCTTTTATAAGTTTCTCATTCCCTCTTTCTTTCTTTCCATTTCGTCAGAAAGTGATGGTGATGTTCGTGATTCGTTGATGCTCTCACCTGGTAGATGCACGTGATCTTGTGAACCAGCTTATTATCCTTGAGGAACGTATTGTTAGACCTTGAGCGTAAACTTAGATATCTATTCCTATCTCTAAAGTATTATAAATAGGTGCCGTTAATAGATGTTTTTCCATCCATATATTATTTATGTTTTGTTCGATTGCCTACATCTAGCTTAACTCTGTTGGTAGGCAAAATATCTATGTGAAATGTAATTATGGATGTCATATGATGGAGCCAATATGATGTGTTCTTCATGATATGTCTATTTTTTTTTTTATTTATCGTTCACGTTATGTGCGGCTCACGTTTTCAATTATGTTTAAAAAAAAAATGGCTCGTAATTTCACTAAGTATTTTCAAAGCATGATTAAGGAACTGAAGCAAAGAGTAAAGTCTAGTAATTAATCAGATATGACCTAGGCGTATTGGGTTAATTATTAGGGTGTTACAATTATGATTATGATTCGCTTATCAAGAGGATAAGTAAGAACTAGTGACGAGTAGTTAAGGTATGAGCTCATAGCCTAGTATCAGGGGTCGATTACTGTTTTAAAAAGATCATGATGTCACAAGTTGAGAAATGAGAAAGATGAGAAATAACTTGCTTATGAAAGCGGAAGGTTGATCATGAGAAGTTACATGCCACTTATATGTGAACTATTTGTTAATGATATGTTTTAATTGCTACCTTGTATTGCCATGCATTCATGCTATGGTATGCTGCATACATGCATAGATTCATCATAAAAGACACGGACCTTGGATAACTATTTTTATGAAAACCTTATAATGAACCTTTGCATGTTTAACCTTTTTATAATAAACCCAAGGTTCCTGGGGACGTAAACGATGACAATAGGATAGAGGATTTCCCCTGAGATTCTTTAGCAAGATTCTCACCCCCTCTCTCTCTCTTTCTCTTTCGTTACGTCTCCAGACCACAATGGCATCATTCGTGATCTTCGTTGACACCCGGTATGGGAGGTGCATTACCCGGATCATCAGCCTACCACTTCGAGGGTCGTTGTAGGTATGTATTTTTGCATACATATGGGACGCGTTTGCTTTTCTGGTCTCCAGCTTCGCTTCACCCCGACCTCTCCCTATGGCGACGACATGATTTTCGAGAGGACGCGACCCGTAACGGGCGAACTGCCATGCCGACCATCGTCTTCGGGTCAGGGCTCTCCGAGTACGTTCCTTGCGAGGCATTCGGAGACCGATCCATCAGAGGATTCCCTTCTCATCCTTTCTCGGAGGGTCTGCCCTACGGTTCCCATGGATATTGGAAGAAGTAGCGAGGATACGGTCACGCAGAGGCTAGCACGATGCTGGAGATGCGCCCACGTCATGGAGGTCATGTTCGTCCACCCTTCCGTCTACTGCACGACGAGCTCGCCCAGTTCATTGGGTATGTGCCATCGAGGGATGAGGAAGAGCGTCACCCATAGTTCGAGGGAGGGGGTAGTCTTAGTTTGGGTTGTATCTTTTGGGACTTCTCATGTATCCGCTATTTATGCTTTTTGTATTTTATGTTTTCCTGTACTGGAAGCTCTCCATTAATATGGGTATGACTTTATATTATCTTTTTCAGTTGTGTACTAAAACTACTATGAGTAATGATATGATGGATGTTCTTATGATTAATGTGTTCCTTATTGCTTTTGTTCGTATGATTCATTTGCTTTACCTTGCATGATTTAGTTGCTCTTTTGCTTTAAGTTTCATTTACGTTGTACGCAAAGGCTCACATTTTGTTTTACGCATAGTGATTTATTTGAAAAATAAAATTTCCCATATTTTCCGCTAAGTAATTTCACAAATGAGTTTAAAAGGAAGTAATAACTAATAATTAATCTTAATACGTCCTAGGCGTGTTTGGGTTAAATATTAGGGTGTTACAAGATGTACCCACTTCTTCATCATCATCCTAGCTTCGGACCCATCTAGGGTCTAGATGCCCCGATGGAGGCGAGGCTTCATACTAGTGGCCAATGGCTTCCTAGGAGAACGCGAGATTGTAGGGACTCTTGGCTTGTATATAGTAATAGTGCAGCGTTAGGACTTTACCAACCTTCGGACTGATGTACTATTGGATGTATTCAGGTTCGTTTGTATCTACATGTGATTTTGTTGGACCAGATACTTGAGCAGGCTAGGTTTAGGCGATGGCTAGTACTTTTGATACGCGTCCCTGACTAGCTTAGGAGTTAACTGACTTGTTTGGTAGTATGATGTATATATTGTGAATTCAAAGATTATGTCCATCTATGTGAATACAAGCTTTGCAACATGCACGTCTAAATTGCTTTTTTTCATTATATTTTGCCTAGTTTAAATTATGAACATAAGTAATACTCTACCAATTATTGTGTTAACACTCGAGTAAAATATGGTAACTAGGAGGGTGTTACATTAGCTCCGAGTAAAATATAATAAATGAAAGGCCATGATTGAAACTTACTTTTCAAGTTTCAATCCTTGCCATCCACTTGGCAAAAAGTGATTGGCAAAGGTTACTTGGCCACCAAGTAACTTGTATGGTGTTAAAAATCGCACATCAAAACTTTACCGAACGAGTAAAACACCGTACCGAATAATCAAACATTGCCCGAAAATTAATTCTAGGTATAAATTCTCATTCCTTATCATTTCTAACCTTAACCCTCTTCTTTCTAACCCAAGCATTCCTTTCCGATTTAGGTTTCAACTATCCTGACGGGCTCTGGCCCGTAAGATTACTATTCACCCTGGCTTGAATTTTTTTTTTTTACAAGTCTGTTGGGTCATCCTCATCATTGCTAAACTATCAGATTTTTCAAATTATGACTAATAAAGCTCAAATTAATTTTTAAATAATTTTCAGGGTGTTATAGGGACCCACATTATACGTCACAGCCTCGATAGGAGAGTCCTGATGATGCTAACGATGTTGATGGTGATGATGGGCATAGTGGTGATGATGGGGTCCTGGTGTAACACCCTAATATTTTATCCCAACATGCCTAGGACGTATTAAGATTAAATATTAGTTATTACTTCATTTTAAACTCGTTTGTAAAATTACTTAGGAAAATACAAGTAAATTTTTTTTTTGAAACACAAACCAAAATGCGAGCCATCACACTATTATTAAGAGCGAAACGTAAAGCAGCATAGGATTAAAACATACAATTGAAAGCAATAAAGAATACATCCACTCATATAAACAACAGCCATAATATATTAGATAACATAGTTTGATACATCAACTGAAATATAAAAACATAAGGTCATACCCTCATAAGAATGGGCAGAGCTTGTAGTACACAAAACAAGAGAATACATAAACAGAAAGGAAAAACATAAAGCAAGTACAGGGAAGCCCCAAAGGATCGAACCCCAACTATAGCTACCCCTCCGGAAACCTATTGGTGACGCTAATCCTCTAGTGATGAGGAAAGGTATCCTATGAACTCTAGAGCTCCTCGGTCGTGGCCCAACAAAGTGGGGTGTGGGCATGCGGAGGGGAACAACATGTGTAACACCCTAATAATTAACCCAATACACCTAGGTAGTATCTGATTAATTACTAGACTTTACTCTTTGCTTCAGTTCCTTAATCATGCTTTGAAAATACTTAGTGAAATTACGAGCCATTTTTTTTTAAACATAATTGAAAACGTGAGCCGCGCATAACGTGAATGATAATCGAGATAAAGCAGAAAACGATAGACATATCATGAAGAAACACATCATATTGGCTCCATCATATGACATCCATAATTACATATCACATAGATATTTTGTCTACCAACAAAATAAGACTAGGTGTAGGCAATCTAACAAAACATAAATAATATATGGATGGAAGGACATCCATTAATGGCACCTAGTAATAACACTCCAGGGATAGGGATAGATATATGAAATATACGAGTGAAACTAAGGATCAAGTTCACTACCAGGTGAAAGCCTCAATGTGAATCACGAACACTTCCTTCTGTTTCTGAAGACGAGATGGAAAGAAAAATAGAGGGAGTGAGAAACTTATAAAAGAATCTCAGTAGGGTACTCACCTCATGATGCATTGTGTCATCATCATCGTCCCCAGGAACCTGGGTTTCATTATGAAATAGTGAGCATGCTAAGATTGATTTATTAAGTTCGAAAATATACTTTCCTGAGGTTCGTCCTTTAATCATGCGTCTTATAATGCATCATAAACTTAGCATGTCATGTTTATAATGAACTTTTCCTTTTATCAACACATCATATTCTTCATCATCATATCATAAATACTATGCATAAAAGAACATCATATTCCTCATCATCAAATCATAAATACTATGCATAGAAGAACATCATATTTCTCATCATCATATCATAAATACTATGCATAGAAGAACATCATATTTACATTATGCATTACTTAGTTCCTTAGGTGACTTAAAGTTACTTCTATCATATTTTCCTGGGCCACCCTATATATTGCTTAGGTTTCGTTAGAGGAATCAAAAATCTCAAAATTTGTAAAACTTACAAAGAGGGGGCAAAACGGTCATTTTACTTAAAAATTGCCCGACCACCCGAGCTTAACCAATTGTTAATCATGGCTTAAAAACACCTTTTAACACATTTTAGTGAGGTTCAGGTCAACACGCAATAAAGATTAAAGGCGAGGGGCGTTTTGGTCATTTCGCACGTTGAGCTCAAAATTAGAATTCTTCTCCTCTATTAACACTCATAACACAAACAATCCCTTATTAACATCAAAACATCCCCTTGAGGACGGGTGGGGCCCACGATTCTCATTTTCTTAAAATAACCTTAGAGGCATTTTGGTCATTTTACACGTACAGAAATCGAGGTTTGCAATACTTGCACGAATTGCTCCTAACTTCTCTTCTAACGTTATATTCCTTTATTAAGGATTGTTTGGTCTCAAATTTTATATAATATTTACCTACGGTAATTCGGTAATTCCTAATGATAGTAAAAATTACAGTAAAAATTAGGCGTTACAACATGGCCTCCTTGGTGGATGCCTCTCGAGCTTCGTACTCGCCTTGCATGCCTCGGCTGGGTGACAGTGTCCTCGCCGCCCTCCCCATGTCCATGGGCATAGAGTGAGAGAACCTCTGAGTAGGCATATGAGGGGAGTCCTCGGACAAGTCGACCCTAGTGCATGGTATGAGCGAGACATACTCAGGTAGTCTCTAACCACTGAAGATGAGGGATGGGCGCGATTCTTCTCTCATCAGGGTCGGGTCCTCTCGAAGATCAAGTCGTCACCATAAGGTGAGGTAGGAGTGAAGCGAAAGCTGGAAGTGATGCGCGAATGGACATCCCATGTACACAAAAATGCGACAGCACATCGACCTTCAAAATGACATGACTGGTGCTCTGGGTCGTAATGCACCTCCCAAACCGCGTATCAACGAAGATCACAAACGACGCCATCGAGATCTAAAGACGTAATGGAAGAGACAAAGAAGGGGTGAAAATCTTACAAAAGAATCTCGTCGAAATCCTCCTATCCTAATGTCATCGTTTACATTCAGGAACCTTAGGTTTATTGTGACAAGGTGTAGCATGCAAAGGTTTATTATGAGGTTTTATAAAAGTAATTATCCAAGGTCCATGTCTTTTATGATGAATCTTAATGCATGTATGCAGCATAACTAAACATGAATGCATGGCAATACCTTATGCAACAAACCAATAAAACATGACATCAACAATGTATCATTAAACAAGTGGCATGTACTTCTCATAAGAACCTTCTCTTTCATAATCATGGAACTTCACATCCTTTTTCTAGTTTCTCAAACTTGTGACATCAAGGTATCAAAAATAATAACCGCACCCCTAAAACTAGGCTATGAGCTCATACCTCAACTAGTCGTCACTAATTCTTACTTATCCTCTTGATAAGCATAACATAATCACAATAATCCCAACTCCCAGAGTACGGGTAGGGGGCCTAAGGATCACCTATCATGGGACTTTTTCTTCTCCGAAATGCATCAACTGGTTAAGACCAGTGACTTTGCTTTGGAGGGCTGATGTCGATGCCCTCATGATTTTACCTTCTCCTCACCGTAGCAGGAGAAGTACGTCTCTATGAAACGCATCAACTGGTTAAGCCAATGACTTTGTCTGCTTCGATATGGCTTGGTGTCCATATCCCTCACGGGTTTACTTTCTCCTCATTGTCAGGAGAAATGCGTCTGGCATGTCAAATTTAAAATATTTTTTTTCAAAACTTCTTTTAAGTCTCTCAAATTTGATGAAAATCCGGAGGCACAAAGCTGTATATCGAATTTCCTCAATTTGAGTCATGCCACGTAACTTATTCAACTCATGCCATCTCATTCAATTTCTCAATCAATCAAATCTTTAAAAGCCATATAAGCATATTCATTCATTTCATCATCATCTTATATCCATATATATCTCAATCATGACATGTCGTATCATCACATCAATCACGTCATAAGTTCACAAAATCTTGTGCACATAACATTAATACTTTCAAAATAGCATAAACACACTCGTTCACTTGGTCACTTACTCACATTATGTCTTCTACCTTGCAATGTCTTATGCTTTGACCTTTACGGATCTTAATCTTGTGTTCGATTATCCTAATGCCCATTATAAACGTCGGATATACCTAAATGACTACAACTAGTAATTCTCTCTAACTTTTTATGCTCTCTAACTCTTCCAAACAACATTGCATTAATTAAGCAGGATGACTATAATTCGATTACGGGGTTCTAGAATCTACGTCTTTGACCCTTTCTAAGTTTTGTATTTGCCTAAGGCTCTATATTCAACTCCTAAACCAAATAATAGGGATTCCTACACATATCCACTAATTATAAACCATTTTCCTTAAGTTCAATTATGCTGGAACAGAATTTACAATTCTTGTGTCCAAGTGTTCTAGAATTCTCATTTAAAGTCCTTTCTAGCAACTTGCTCTTTCCTAACTTCCCAAATTCGGTCCTTGCTTCACTCAAACATAATTTTACACATTTTAACACCATAAAATAGAATTAATACAGTGGCCAAACATTCAAGGCAGAACGAATAGATATAGCTCACATAATCACATAATTTCATGATTTAAATGCATATAAGTTGCTAGTTTTCTCTTGGAATAATTTTAGGAACTCAAAACTTCTTTAGAAACCAATTCATCTCATTAAAATCCTATAAATTTGGGTGAGGTCAGTAGCTAAATTATTTTGTTTATGAAATGGATTTAAAACATAAAATCTTGTTTATAATATTCTTTAAGTTCACCTAAGCTTAGAAAAATTCCAAGACATAGGCTATCGGCACTTATGATTAGATGAACTCATATCAAGTCCATCATTATCATCATAAGGCCGAAATGGCATTCTTGAAATGCCTCCATTTTCTAAAACTTTATATAGGATACTTAGGCAAGTATTTGAGCTCTAGGGTATTTAGGTGATGACATAAACATAAATGTGCTATGCACTTTATTTTACTCTTCATTATAAAGTAAAGTGAAAGCACAAAATAAATATGAGATGCAACCTCCTTATTATCTTTAAAGATTGAGTGATGAGTTGAAATATAAATGTCACGCCCCGATTTCTCCTGTTAGAGTACAAATGAGAAATGCCCTGAGGTCATTTTTACCCGGAATTCGAGGACAGTTGCCCAGGCAACCCTCAAATGGGTCAACTCGATGTTTAAAGGGGATTATGCTGTTATGGATGATATCGAGGAGAGAACCTCGTTTTCTAAACTTTCGGCTCAAAATGACCAAAATACCCCTGTGTCTACACGGGTAAAAGGTGCCATTTGAGTCGGAACTTTCCAGGAAGTTTAGAATGATGTTTATGAGCAATGTTTGATGTTTAGTTAAGAGAAGGTCCCGGGCAATTTTAGCACAGAATTACCATTTTGCCCCTAGAACAATGTAAGTAAGCCTAATGACGCAATTAAGCAAACCTAAGCAATATTAGGCTCTAATCGAAGATTAATTTATTTCGATAATTAATCTAGAGTCAAAATAATTTATTAAGGTTAATTAGAACTTAAGATTGCTTAGATAAACTCTAATTGCATTCTTTAAATTCAAGATTCCTAGTCATGGAATCTTGAATAGTGTTTTCTCTCCAATTCCTTAAATTAAGGAATTGAGCCATACCTCATTTGACCAAAAGAATTATTTTAAATTACTAATCTAACAAGATTGCTCTCCTAATCAAGTTTTGACCTTCCTAATTACTCAATTACCTCACCTAAACACCTTCTTATAAACTCCTAATCAAAAGCCTAATCAAAGACACACCTAAACACACCTTTAACCCACAATTAGATGAATTAATTTTCTCTCCCTCATGGCCTTAAGGTGGCCGCCACTCCCCCTCCATAGCCCATCATGTGTTGTTTCAATTACACTCAAGAGCCATACTTCAAGCCATGCTTTGCCCATACCTCACCATACCTTCAACCATGCCTATAACCATACCTTTGCAAGAGATATTTCTTCTCTCCTTCCTCTCTCATGTGGCCGGTTCCCTCCCCTCTTTGGAAGCCTCATTGTTGAAAATTTCTATAAATACCAAGCCTTGATGAACCTTGTCACACTTTGGTTCACTTGGTAAGTTCACACTTCTTGCAAAATCCTCCCATTTCCTCTCAAACTCCTTCACTTGGGCCAAGTTCTTCCTCAAGACTTCAAGAGGATTTCCTTCTCCTTTCATCAAGAAAACAAAGCTTTCTTACATCTCTCTTCAAGACTTCTTAAGGTAGGGGTTAAGTTTTGATGATTTTGTTTGTGTTCTTCAAGAAAGTTGTAACACCCTAATAATTAACGGAATACACCTAGGTTGTATGCTTAATTACTAGACTTTACTCTTTGCTTCAGTTCTTTTATCATACTTTGAAAATACTTAGTGAAATTACGAGCCATTTTTTTTTAAACATAATTGAAAACGTGAGCCGCACATAACGTGAACAATAATCAAAATAAAGCGAATAACGTGCAGATATAGCATGAAAAACACATCATATTGGCTCCATCATATAACATCCATAATTACATAACACATAGATAGTTTGCCTAGCAACAGAATAAGACTAGGTGTAGGCAATTTAACAAAACAAATAATATATGGATGGAAGGACATCCATTAATGGCACCTAGTAATAACACTCCAAGGATAGGAATAGATATTTGAAATATACGAGTGAAACTAAGGATCAAGTTCAGCTACCAGGTGAAGGCCTCAATGTGATTCACGAACGCTTCCTTCTATTTCTGAAGACGAGATGGAAAGAAAAATAAGGGAGTGAGAAACTTATAAAAAGAATCTCAGTAGGGTACTCACCTCATGATGCATTGTGTCATCATCATCGTCCCCAGGAACCTCGAGTTTCATTATGAAACAGTGAGCATGCTAAAATTGATTTATTAAGTTCGAAAATATACTTTATCGAGGTTCGTCGTTTTAATCATACATCTTATAATGCATCATAAACTTAGCATGTCATGTTTATAATGAACTTTTCCTTTCACATATAATAACATAGTTATGCATAAGACCACATCATATTCCTCATCATCATATCATAAATACTATGCATAGAAGAACATCATATTTCTCATCATCATCTCATAAATACTATGCATAGAAGAACATCATAATCACATAATACGTTACTTAATTCCTTAGGTGATTTAAAGTTACTTTCATCATCATTTTCCTGGGCCACCCTATACTCCACCCTTTTGGGAGTAATCTAGGTTATGAGCTCATACCTTACTAGTCGTCACTAGCATATACTTATCCCTTTTGATAAGTTAAAATCCAACTCTACCCTTTTGAGAGAACGGGCTAGGGGCAAGAATCACCTTTTCACCACCTATAGTCTGATGGGTCTAAAGGATCATTTTCTCAGGATCACCTTTTCACCACCTATAGTCTAATGGGTCCAAAGGATCATTTCCTCATAAGTTTAAGTCACCATTAAGTCTTAGCATGTTATATCATAATCATCAAGATGCATGAACATTCTCATTGTTTGCAATAGCAACTATAACATGCAAGCCATGAAATCATTCAATAATATCAAATTCTCAGTAGGCATTACATCATCATATAACTGACATTCCAAAGCATCAAAAGATGTCATGTAAAATTCTAAGTAAAGCTCCCTTAAATAACCGAACTCTAAAATTGGGTAACCTTAATTATCAAACTAATTACTTATGCATCTAAGGGATTTATTACCATCAATTATAAGCCTTAAGAACATTATTAGACTATAGGGGTAGCATAGACAGTAAGTTGTTCTTAAGGTTTTACGTGTGCTAGAAGTTACGTTTTTAACCTTTTCTTGTTACCGGCTTTCCCTATGATGCTAAAATTAATTACTAAACCAATTATGAATCATTGTCCCTTATCTAAACATAATAAAATCTGGTTCTTAAGGCCAGTAAAGGTTCTGGACAGAATGCATAAATTTCATTCTAAGTCCTAGAAATCTTGCTTTACGGTTTTCTAGGAAGCTAGTTTTATTTCTAACATGCATAGAATCATTCCTTTAGCAATAAACCATAATTATCACAACTTCAAACATATTAAACCATAATCATACAGTAGTACTAAACAGATTAGTGGCCGAATCATGAACCTCATATAATTGCTTGAAGTCACATTTCAAGTACACATGTGATACTAGTTTTCCGTAAAATATTTGTAAAACCTCGAAACTCCTTTAGAAACTAATTCTTTTTGTTAAAATTGAAATAAGTCATAGGACTTTAGGCCTTCCTCAATCATGAGGCCATTTTATACATTGAAAGAATGTTCATGATTAAAATTTTCACTTAAGATAAAAAGAGCAAGTCTTGAGCTTTTAAAGATTTAGGTGATAACTAGAATTATAAACATGCTATGCAACCTCATTTTAATCTTGTCTTTATAAAGTGATAACTTGGGATTGTAAACATGATGTAAGAGCGCAACCAGTGAGGAGAAGAGAATCTTGGAGCCGGTAGGGAGAAGGGAACTCTTATTACATCTTATTAAGCTCCAAACTCAAGACTTCTTAAAGAATAAATTCTTTGACTCCAATAATCTTAAGGAAATATGCATCCTTAGGATACTACCATTTTCCAACTTTGCTTGTGATACTTGGGCAAGTCTTTGAACTCTAGGATCTTTAAGTGATGACATAAAATAAACATGCCATGCATTGATTCTTTTAGCCATTATAAAATAAAGTAAGAGCATAAAATAAATATGAGATGCATCCTCTTTATTATCTTTAGAGATTAAGTGACAACTTGAAACATAAATATGAAATGCAAGCTTGAAAATTTAAACATGAATATGCAAGTTCATTTATTCATTCTTGAGAATTTAGTGATGACATAGAAAGTAAACATGGTTATGCAAGGCATAAACTTAAACATGGATGCAAGTTCATTTTATTCTTTACTAGAGCTCCTCCAAGACTTTTAGGAACATATAATATCAACCCAATATATCTTAGCAAGACAAAGTGAAAAATACATCTTTCAAGTTCTAAACTCAAGATCTTTATTTTTACATCATAAAAACATCATTCTTTAAAGTTTTGCATCAAGTGGAATTTTCAAGCTTTAGAGG
This sequence comes from Dalbergia oliveri, assembly GCA_030441495.1. NCBI lineage: Eukaryota > Viridiplantae > Streptophyta > Magnoliopsida > Fabales > Fabaceae > Dalbergia > Dalbergia oliveri. Next base: position 27,513,149 of record JAMLFY010000003.1, read on the forward strand.
CCTAACTTGTGATGGATTTACAACCAACACTCAAGGTCCTCATCATCAAGCTATCATCATATCCCCATATAGGCCTTATGGCTGAAATATTTAAAGAAAAAGAAAGAAGAAAACCAATTAGAAAAGCTAGAGAAAGTTCATGAAATCATCATTTTGAACCAAGAACAACACTTAGCAAAACATGGAAATAAGCTTAAAGACAACTCCCTACCTAATTTGGTTTGAAGGAAAGGAAGAGAACTTGGTTTCTTTGAGTGAAATGAAACAAAATCTCCTTGAAAAGTTGAAGAAAGAATTTTGGCCAAGGGGAAGGAAGAAAGAAAGTTTTTTAGCTTTGGAAAAACTTGAAATTGTGCAATTATGAGCAAGGCTTCTAAGACTCCTTAAGCATGCCTATTTATAGAGATTTAGAGCTCATGAATGGACAAATGGAGGAGGCATGGGTGGCTGATTATGAGGGGAACAAAGGGAGGAAATTCATATTTTTGTTTAAGGCATGTTTTATGCCATGTTTTAGGGAATTTTTTTTTTTTTCTTTACATGAAGCTTTGTGCCAAATTTGCCAAGTAATCTAATGCATGGAGGCCATATAATTTCGTGCATTACAGCCCAAAAAGGAGGAAATTTATGTGTTCCATGTATTATTTAGGTGTAGGTAAGGTATTCTTGCAAATTAGAGAATTTGCAATTAAGGGCTTAGGTGAATTAGTAAGCAATTTGGGTGTTTTTAAGCAATTTTAGATTCTAATTAATTTAAATAAATAATTTTGACTCTAGATTAGTAATTAGAATTTAATAAGCTTTAATTTGAGCCTAATATTGCTTAGGTTTCATTAGACGAATCGAAAATCTCAAAAATTGCAAAACTACAAAGAGAGGCAAAATGGTCATTTCGCTCAAAAGCCCGAGGCCACCCGAGCTTAACCAATGGACATCATAACTTAAAAACACCTTTTAAAACATTTTAGTGAGGTTCGGGCTAAGTCACGCAAATTTAAGACGGCCGCATGGGCGTTTTGGTCATTTCACGCATCAGAGCTCAAAATTATGATTCTTCTCGTCTATTAACACACATAACACAAACAATCCCTTATTATTATCAAAACATCCCTTGAGGATGGGTGGGGCCCACGATCCTCATTTTTGAGTAAAATAACCTCAGGGGCATTTTGGTCATTTTACACGTACAGAAAATCGGCGTTTGCAATACTTGCACGAATTGCTCCTAACTTCTCTTCTAACGTTATATTCCTTTATTAAGGATTGTTTGGTCTCAAATTTTATATAATATTTACCAACGATAATTGTAATTCCTAATGAGTAAAAATTACAGTAAAAATTGGGGCGTTACAAAAGTTATAGGTTTTCTCTTGGTTTCAAGCTCTTTGCCCTTTCCCTTTCTTTTTCAGCCAAGAGGCCCTTTCATAAAGAAAACATGAGCTTGATGATGAGGTTTCAAGATAATGACTTGTTATTGTCATGTGAGAAACCTAAAGCTTGAAACAACTTGGTTCTTGGACCATACATGCTTGGATTTCTTTTCTTTTCTTGGCTTAAGTTTCATTTTCTTCTTCCTCTTTCCCTTAAGGACTTCAGTTTTTCTTCTTTGGATTTGAAGTTTGTAAAATATGTCAAGTAGATCACAAAAGTTTTGTTAAGAAAGTTAATCTTATGATTTCAAAGAGCTCTAAGCTTACCCTTGCCAACCTTAAAGTTGTTCGGCCGTTCTAAGAGTTTTACTCTTGAAGCCCATGAGCAATAAAATAAAGAATATGACTTAGTCCTTGTTGTAATACCCAGATTTTCCTGTATTGAGTGCAAATGACCAAAATGCCCTGAGGCCATTTCTACCGGAATTCGAGGATCGATCGGCCATCCTGAATGGGTCAACTCAATGTTTGAAGGGGATTGTACCTGTTATGTTTGATATTCGAGGTGAAAATCTCGTTTCTAAACTTTCGGCTCAAAATGACCAAAATACCCTCCGTGCTCTACACGGGTAAAGGTGCCGTTTGAGCCCGAATTTTTCCAGGAAGTTTAGAATGATGTTTTAGAGTAATATTTGATGTTTAGGAGCCAAAGGTCCAGGATTTAGTGCAAATTACCGTTTTCCCTAGAATAGTGTACAGTGCGCCTAATGAAGCAATCAGCAGAACCTAAGCAATATTAGGCTCTAATCGAAGATTAATTTATTTCGATAATTAATCTAGAGTCAAAATGATTTATTAAGGTTGATTAGAAACTAAAATTGCTTAGTCAAGTTCTAATTACATTCTTTAATTCAAGATGTCTAATCAAAAAGTAATGAATAGTGTTTTTCTCTCCAATTTCCTTAAATCAAGGAAATTTGTACCACCTTTTTGACCAAAAGAATTATTTTAAAAATTGTTAATCTAGTTAGAATTTCCCCAAAAGCCACAAATTTTGAATTCAAATTTCATCCAAAAAGGCTATGCAAAAGCTAGGATTTGACTACACCTAAGCTAGCACTTTAACCAAGCTTCCAAGACAAGCTTTGGAAGATATTTTCCTTCCCTCCAAGGCCAATGAATTTCGACCAACCCTCCCCCCTAAATTAGCCACAACATTTCATTCTTTATAAATACCACACCTTGGAAAGCTTGGACACCTTTTTGATCATTTGCTAAGTTGAGTTTCCTTGCACTTTCTCTATTTTCCCTTCCTCTAAGTTCTTTTTCTTCCTTCCTCAAAGAACCACCACCACCACCTTGAGCCACCACAAACCACCTCAAACCACCACTCTCATACCTTAGAACACCTCCTAAACACCAAACCTCACCATTTCCAAGCTTGCATCCTCAAGGAAAAATCATCTTCCTTGAGAACCTTTGAAGGCCGAATCCTTGTTGCTCACCAAGAGAAGATTTTGTCTTCTCATTTCCTTCAAACTCAAGCTTTCTTTCAAAGCTTTCAAGATTTCATTTGGTAGGGGTTTTCTTTCAAGTTTTCTTTACTTTCTTTGAGAAAAGTTTCTAGTTTTCTCTTGGTTTCAAACTCTTTTTCTTCCCTTTGTATTTTCGCCATGAGGCCATTTCAAACCAATCTTTAGCTTGATGATGAGGTCTCATGGAGATAGTTTGGTGTTTGCCATGAGAGAAACCTCTAAAGCTTGGATCTTGGTCTAGGACCATATACAAACTCGATTTTTCCTTTTCTTTGCAAGTTCAAAGTTTTGGTTTTTCATTTCCTTTCCTTTATGATTCCGGTTCCTCCTTGGTTTTTCCTAGTTCAAAGTTTTGGCCTTCATTCCTCTAAGGTTTCGTTTTTCCTTTTTGCCTTGTCCAAGCTTTGGTTTTTATTTCTTTTTCTTCAATGGTTTCGTTTTTCCTTTCCTCTCTTGAACAAAGTTTGCTAAAAATGTTAAGGTAGCCCTTTTATGTTTGTTTGAAAGGTTGTCTCTTGAAAAATCGTTTCCTTGAGCTTGATGATGGTGTTCAAAACATAAGACTTCCTTGGTGTCTTGATGCTAAGAACTCTAAAGCTCACTTTATGATACATAATGGGTTGAGGTTTTTATGTTCCTTTAAAGTCTTGTAAGAGCTCTAGTTAAGATTAAAAAGGAGTTGCATTCATGTTTACTTTTATGCTTTGCATAGCATGTTTATTTTCAAGCTATCACTAAGCAACTTAAAGATTAAAACAAGAATGTGCATCATCACTTAATAAATCTCAAAGCCTACCTATTTCAACCTTAAAGTTGATTGTTGATTTGGGGTAAACACCCAAGAGGCCTAGAGCACTAAAATAAAGAATTGAACCTTGCATTTCATGTTTACTTTCTTGTCTATCATGTTTATATTTTACGCCATCACTTAAACTCTAAAGATAATAAATGAGTGCACCTCATATTTATTTTATGCTCTCACTTTATTTTCTAAAAGAAGAGTAAAATGAGTTGCATAGCATGTTTAAATTTATGTCACCACCTAAATGGTCTAGAGCTCAAAGACTTGCCCAAGTATCCAATGTAAAGTTTTAAGAAAACGTTGGTTTTTCAATGAAGCCATTTTGGCCTTGTGGTGATGATGATGGGCTTGGTGTGAGTTCATCTAATCACAAGTGCCCATAGCCATGTTTTGAAATTTTTCTAAGCTTAGGAGTACCTAAGGAGCATTATGAATGAGATTATATGTTTTAAATCTATTTTATGAGAAAATTAATTTAGCTACTAATCTTGCTTGGACTTTAATGAGATAAATTGGTTTCTAAAAGAGTTTGAGTTCCTAAAATTGCTCCAAGAGAAAACTAGCAACTTGTATGCATTTTAATTCATGAGATTATGTGATTTTATGGGCTTATGATTTCGGTTCTGCCCTTCATGATTGGCTGCTGTACAAATGTTGTTCTAAGGTATTAAAATGTGTAAAATTATGTTTGAGTGAAGGGAGGATCGATTTAGAGAAGTTAGAAAAGAATAAGTAACTTAAAAGGATCAAGAATGAGAATTCTAGAACACCTTAATGCACAAAAATGCAATTCTGTTCCAGCATAATTAATTTGAGTGTAAATGGTTCATAATCAGTAGGATATGCATAAAAATCTTTCATAAATGATTAGGTATTAATTACTAAGCTTAAGGTGATGATAAGGACTTAAAATAGGAATTCTAGCACACTTAGACATGGCAAGATGTGATTCTGTCCAGCAAAGCTAAATTGAGGAAAAGTGAATTATAACTTAGTAAACATGCCTAGGAATCCCTCATAATTGGTTTAGGGATTGATTATGAAGCCTTAGGCGAAGACGGATCTTAAAAAGGGTCACGAACGGAGATTCTAGAGCCCGTAAGTATGTGATATTTTTCCTGCCCAAACTACATAATGCTGTATGGAATTTTAAGTGTGCCTAAAACTTAGTGAGAATTTTAAGTAATGATCCCTTAGGTGTTATAAAAACCCTTAGTGAGGATTAGAATGACCGAAATATGAGTTTAAGACCCGTAAGAGTCACATCATAAGATACTATGAGATAGGAGGCCGAGTGAGCATACTTATGATGATGAGCCCGTGCACACTTATGATGATGTGATTATGTTAAGTTCCTTGAGCATGAAACTTTATGTGCATAATGTGAATTGGTGATATGATGAAATGTTGTGTTTGAAATGCATAATGTTTCAAATATATGAATGAAATTGAGAAATATGCTCATGTGAACTAGAAAGTATTACAATGAGAAAGTTCCATGAAAATGATGCATGTGACTGAAATTATGTGGCATGACTCAAATTTGAGGAAATTGAGAGTAGCTGTTATGCCGCGAATTTCCGTCAAATTTGAAGGGACAAAAAGAAAGTTTTTGAGAAATATGAAGTTTAAAGTTATATGCCAGACGCATTTCTCCTCTCAGGAGAAAGTAAACCCGTGGGGGGTATGGACGTCGAGCCATACCAAAGCGGACAAAGTCGCTGGTCTTAACCAGTCGATGCGTTTCGAAGAATGAAAGTATATGATGTTTAAGGTGACACAGAGACGTACTTCCTGCTCCAGTGAGGAGAAGGTAAAGTGAGGGCATAGACATTAGCCTGCCAAAGCGGACAAAGTAAGGTCTTAACCGTCGATGCGTTTCGAAGAAGGAAAAAGTCCCATGATGGGTGATCCTTAGGCCCCTACCCGTACTCTGGGAGTCGGGATTATGATGATTATGTTTATGATTCGCTTATCAAGAGGATAAGTAAGAACTAGTGACGACTAGTTAAGGTATGAGCTCATAGCCTAGTTTAAGGGGTGCGGTTACTATATTATTGGTGTCACAAGTATGAGAAAAGGAAAGATGTTCAAAGAAAAGTTTCATGCCACTCAAATGTTGTTTGAATTATTGTTTGATTTACCTAAAGTGCTGCCATGCATCCATGAAATATTATGTTGCATACATGCATTAAGAATCATTATAAAAGACATGGACCTTGGATAAATACCTTTGCGAAAACTCCATAATGAACTAATGCATGCTTAACCTTTTCATAATAAACCCAAGGTTCCTGGGGACGTAAACGATGACACTAGGATAGAGGACTTCCTCCTGAGATTCTTTAGTAAGAATTCTCACCCCTCTCTCTTTTCTTTCCGTTACGTCTTCAGATATCGATGGCGTCGTTCGTGATTTTCATTGACCCGCCTACATTGGAGGTGCACTATGACCCCAAGCATCAGTCCTACCACTTCAAGGGTCATTGCGAGGTGCGCGTTTTGCATACGTGGACGCCTTTTGCTTTCCCCGTCTCCAGCTATCGCTCGATCCGACTTCACCCTTTGGCGACGACTTGATCTTTGAGAGGACACGACCCAGAGATGGGCGAACCGTCGTGCCCAACCTTCCTCGTCGGAGGCACGTGGATATCCTGAGTATGTTCCTGTTCTCGATCAAAGGCTGATCCTCGGAGGGCTCTTCCCCTTTGTTTCCTATGGGTCGCGGAGGAGGTAGGGAGGACAGGCACCCAGCCAAGGCATGCGAGGCGCGTTCGACGCCGAGAGGCGACCACGACGTGGAGGCCACTTCCTCGATTCCCATGCCTAGATCTCCGCTTCGTTGGGCTACATCCGAGGAGCTTCGTCAGTCGCGGCTATCTCCCACCGAGGATCGGCGTCACCAGTAGGCTTGGAGTGGGAGGGTAGTGATAGTTGGGTGTTTATCTTTGGGGATGTTTCATGTATTGGTTATCATGTTTCTTATTTTATGTTATTTGTAAGCTCTCCACTAGTATGGGTAAGACTTTATGCTTCTGTTATATTTCTGTTATGATGTACTAAACTATATTATCTAATGTGATGAGGAATGATGTTTATGATGGATGTGTTCTTTAATGTTTATGTCCTGTATGTTTTATTTATTCTTCCGCTTCACGTCGTTTATATGTCACGCGCAAGGCTCGCACTTTGTTTTATATAAATCATTTCAAAAAAAAATTTACCTGTATTTTCCGCTAAGTTAATTTCTAAAAGAGGTTTTAAAGGGAGTAATGACTAATAATTAATCTAAGTACGTCCTAGGCGTATTGGGTTAAATATTAGGGTGTTACACTTGTAGTTTTGTTTAGACAAAGTGTTGAACTTTGAGTCCATTTCCTTAAGCTTGATGATGAAGTTCAAACCTTAAGATTTCTTTTGAAGTCTAGGTGCTAAGAACTCTAAAGCTTGCCTTATGATACATAATGGGTTGAGGTTTATGTTCCTCTAAAAGTCTTGCAAGAGCTCTAGTTAAGATAAAAACAAGTTGCATTCATGTTTAAATTTATGTCTTGCATCTCATGTTTATTTTGATGCTATCACTAATTTCATAAGAGTAAATGAATGAACTTGCATTACCATATTTAAATTTCCAAGCTTGCATTTCATGTTTATATTTCAAGTCATCACTTAATCCTTAAAGATAATAATGAAGTTGCATCTCATATTTATTTTATGTTCTCACTTTACTTTCTAATGAAGAGTAAAATAAAGTGCATGGCATGTTTAAGATTATGTCATCACCTAAATACTTTAGAGCTCAAAGACTTGCCCTAAGTATCCTAAAAAGGAAACTCCAGGATCAAAAGAAATGGATGAGTTTTGGTATGATTCAATAATGGTTTGATTTTGTAAAATGCATGAATAATTTCAAGAAAATGTTGGAAAACTGTTTTATGAGGTCTCAAGGTGTTTAAATAGTTTGGAATGTGTCAAAAATCATGTTTTCTCAAATTCAGAGGTTTATTAATCGATTTCCAAAGGGTTTTCCGAAGGACTTTTGGTTCTGGTAATCGATTACCAAGGCAGTGTAATGATTACCACGGCTTCTTCATGCCCAAACCTGTTCTGGAAACCCTGTAATCGATTACCCCTATGTTCTTTATTTTTCCGAAACGGGTTTAACCCTAAGTAATCGATTACCATTGCATGTAATCGATTACCCTTGTTTTGAAACCCAGAATGAATTGAACTCCTGGTAATCGATTACTAGGAACATGTAATCCATTACAGGAACACCTTTTGTTTCCTAAGAATGTCCCAAGAGAAAAATAGTAACTTATATGCATTTCAATCTAAGAGATTATGTGATTTTATGGGCTCATGACTTCGGTTCTATGTTTGGCTCCTGTGTAAATGCTATTCTAAGGTGTTAAATGTGTAAAATTATATTGAGTGGAGCAAGGATCGATTTAGAAAAGTTAGAAAAGAATAGATAACTTAAAAAGGATTAGAGATGAGAATTCTAGAACACCTTAATGCAAAGAAATGCAAATATGTTCTAGCATGATTAATTCAAGGATAAATGATTCATAATTAGTAAGACATGTACAAGATCCCTTCATAAATAATTAGGTGTTGATTTCTAAGTTTAAGGTGATGATAAGAGCTTAAAATGGTTTATAACTTAGAGAACATGCCTAGGAATCCCTCATAATTGGTCTAGGAATTGATTATGGAGCCTTAGGCGAAGACGGATCTTAAAAAGGGTCACGAATGGAGATTCTAGAGCCCTTAAGCAATGATATTCTCTCCCTTTATGTGCAGTGTTGTATGGAATTTTTAGTAAGTTCAAATCTTAGAGAACAGTCTAAGTGTTAACCTCTTGAGGGTGATAAAGATGCAAATACAAGTTTAAGCCCGTAAGGGTCAAAGCATAAGACACTATGAGATAGGTGTAGGAGAGTATAATTATGATGATAAACCTCGAGCACACATATGATGATGTGATTATGTTAGTTCCTTGAGCATGAAACTTTATGTGTATAATGTGATTTGGTGATATGATGAAATGTTGTGTTTAAGATGCATAAGGTTTCGAAATATGAATGAAATTGAGAAATATGCTCATGTGTACTAGAAAGTTATTGATTTGAGAAAGTTCCATGAAAATGATGCATGTGACTGAGATTATGTGGCATGACTCAAATTTGAGGAAATTCGAAGAGTAGCTGTTATGTCGCCAAATTTTCATCAAATTTGAGGGATATAAGAAAGTTTTTGAGAAAATGATGTTTAACGATGATATACCAGACGTACTCCTCCCTCATAAGGGAAGGTAAAGGGTGAGGGCATAGGCATATGCCAAAGCGGACAAAGTCGCTGGTCTTAACCGTCGATGCGTTTCGAAGAAGGAAAAAGTCACATGATGGGTGATCCTAGGCCCCCTACCCGTACTGGGAGTTGGGATTATGATGATTATGATGAATATGATTATGTTTATGATTCGCTTATCAAGAGGATAAGTAAGAACTAGTGACGACTAGTTAAGGTATGAGCTCATAGCCTAGTTAAAGGGTGCGGTTACTATTATGATTGGTGTCACAAGTATGAGAAAGGAAAGATGTTCAAGAGAAAGTTACATGCCACTTATATGTTGTTTGTTATTTGTTTGATTTACCTAAAGTCCTGCCATGCATCCATGAACTATTATGTTGCATACACGCATTAAGAATCATTATAAAAGACATGGACCTTGGATAAATATCTTAATGAACCTATGCATGCTTAACCTTTTTATAACAAACCCAAGGTTCCTGGGGACGTAAACGATGACACTAGGATAGAGGATTCCTCCTGAGATTCTTTAGCAAGAATTCTCACCCCTCTCTCTGTTCCTTTCCGTTACGTCTTCAGATATCGATGGCGTCGTTCGTGATTTTTGTTGACGCAGCCGTGTAGAGCTGCACTACGATCGGATCATCAGTCCTACCACTTCGAGGGTCGTTGTGCTATACGCATTTTTGCATACATGGGACACCCATTTGCCTTTCCAGTCTCAGCTTCAGATTCACTCCGACCTTCCCCTTTGGCGATGACATGATTTTTGAGAGGACGCGCCCGTGACGGGCAGAACGTCGCACCCGTTCGGCATCTCAGACGGTGCGAGGTTACCCGAGTATGTGCCTCGCCCGAGACGTTCGGAGACCGACCCATTAGAGGATCCTCCTTCTCATCCTTCTTCAGAGGGTTCTCCCTCCGTACCCATGGATATCGGGATGGGTGCGAGGCGTGACAGCGGGAGGTTAGCACGACGTTCAGGAGATGCGCCCTCACCGTGGCGGCATGCTCGCCCATCCTTCCGCCTTCACACATCGAGGAGCTTGCCCAGTTCATTGATTATGTGCCACGAGGGATGGTGGGAGCGTCATTCATAGCTCAGGAAGGGAGATTCTTAGCTTGGAGTATCTTTGGGGTTGTTTCATGTATTTGTCTTCATGTTTCTTATTTTATGTTATTGTAGGCGCTCTGCCCACTAGTATGGGTAAGACTTTATATTTCTGATATATTTTTGTAGTGATGTACTAAACTATGTTATCTAATGTGATAAGGAATGATGTTTATGATGGATGTGTTCTTTAATGCTTATGTTCTGTATGTTTTATTTATTCTTCCGCTTCACGTTGTATTTATGTTACACGTAAAGGCTCACACTTTGTTTTATATGAATCCTTTCCAAAAAAAATTTACCTATATTTTCCTTAAGAATTTTGTAAATGAATTTAAAGAGAAGTAATAACTAATAATTAATCTTGATACATCCTAGGCGTATTGGGTTAAATATTAGATGTTACAACAAACATGAAATGCAAGCTTGGAAATTTAAACATGATAATGCAAGTTCATTTATTTATTCTTGAGAGCTTAGTGATGGCATCAAAAGTAAAAATGATATGCAAGACATAAACTTAAACATGAGTGCAAGTTTGTTTTATCTTAACTAGAGCTCTTGCAAGACTTTAGAGGAACATCACAACCATAACCCAATATGTATCTTAACAACATAAAGTGAGCTTGAAGATTCTTAGCACCAAGTCTTCAAAGAAGTCTTTGGTTTGAACTTCATCATCAAGTTCAAGAAAATGGACTAAGAAATAAACATCAATACTTATCAAAGCAAACATAAAAAGAACTACTCATATTCTTTATTTTATTGCTCATGGGCTTCAATCTAGAGTAAACTCTTAAACGGCCGACCAACTTTAAGGTTAGCAAGGGTAAGCTTAGAGCTTTTGAAAGCATAGGATTAATTTTCTTAACAAAACTTTTAGTGATCTACTTGACATTTTTATCAAACTTTGTAAAGAAAGGAATGGAAACGGAAATCTTGAGGAGAAAACGAAAGGAAAACCAAAATCTTTGAGAAGGAAAAGGAAAGGAAAACCGAAAACATATATGGTCCAAGACTAAGTTTTCAAGCTTTAGAGGTTTCTTACATGGCATCACAAGACCATTATCTTGAAACCTCATCATCAAGCCAAATTTTTTCTCAACAAAAGGCCTAAGGCCGAAATGAAGAAAGGAAGAGGAAAGCTTTGAAAACCAAGAGAAAACTAGAACTTTTCTTAAAGAAAGCAAGTAAAACTTTGAAAATAAACCCCTACCAAATGAAGTATTGAAAGAGATGAAAGAAGCTTGATTCTTGAGGAAATGAGAAGACAAAATCTCTCTCTTGGATGATGATGTGATTGGCCAAGGGGAAATCTCAAGGAAGATGATTTTTCCTTGAAAAAGTAAGCTTGGAAATGGAAATGTTTGGTGTTTGAGAGGTGGTTTGAGGTGGGAGATGGTGGTTCAAGGTTGCTTATGGTGGTTTGTGGTGGTGGAAAGGTTTCTTTGATGGTGGAGGAAAAAGAACAAGATGAAGAGAAATTGAGAAAAAGAGAGGAAATTAAAAAAGCTTGAACTTGGCAAGCTTCTAAAGTGTAACCAAGTTCTCTAAGGCTTGGTATTTATAAAAAATTAAAACAATGGGGCTCAGAGGGGGAGGATGGCCAATGGTTTCAAGGCCATGTGTAACACCCTCCTAATTACCACATTTACTCGAGTATGGACATAGTAATTAAGAGTATTACTAGCGTTCGGATCTATTCTAGTCGAAATAAGTAATGATAAGAAAGTCGCAATACATTTGTAACCATAATAAATTTTACATATAAGGACATCATTTCACAGTTCCTGTATGTACATCATAAGGATAGGAACCAACAAAAAGACCCCAAAGAGTACAAAACTTAGATGTAAACAAGGCTAATCCTCCTAACTGATACCTAACCTGCTCAAGCACTCAGTTGACAAAATAGTATAAATATACAACGAGTAAAAGGAAACCAAAAGTACATCGTCTCAGGTAGGTAGAATCCTACACATACACGTCGGCTCACAACGACCTCGCCCTCCTCTCTACAGAAAACCGTTGGCCATCGGTGCGATGGCTCTCCTCCGGAGCATCTGGGCCCTAAGGGGTCGAGAGAAGAGAGGACGAAGGTCCGTGTGTCCTGGTGGGTGCAGGGTGGGGCTAGAGGAACCTCGAACACGTCCGATGTGCCATGTGGAGAGGCACACCCTCATAAGGGAAAGTGGGGTCGAAGTCGGGCAAAGACAGAAGTACTAAAAGATCGGTCAAAGAACATATATATACGGAACGTAGAGTACCCGAGGCGTACATAGAATCCGCGGGTCATAACCATACCCACTGGGGAGAGTCAAGGAAGAAGACAGGAGACGGCATCTTTCGGATTGAACCATACAATATATACAACTATAGGGGTGAGAATAATGTAAAATTCTCAGGAGGGTAGTTTCCCCACGTGCTACACATAATACAAGTAATAGCCTCATGCTTATAACATATTCATATATGAGTCATGGAAACTTAAATTAACAATACAATGATAACTCATTTACGATCGTAAGCTCGTGCCACATTTTTTGTTCAATTCATAAACATAGGGAAGGCTTAGTTTCACATAGAGTCACTTCATTATTTAACAACTCCATATAGGACAATAACTACTAGGACATGAGCTCATTCCTCTCGTGATCATCGGACTTCATTTTTTTCCATTTCGGACACACAGTTCTATGCCTAGCCGATACGTCTACCGACTTATAAATTTTCTAGGGAAGTCCTTATTTTTGCCTTCCCTTTATATCCCCTCTAAGCCTTGTTTCTTTTTCCCCATATGATCAAATATCCAACAAGGAAATATACATTATATGCCCTTCTCACATAACTAAGTTATGCACTTTCTCTCTTTTCTCAAGGTCATGATTACCTTACCATTAGGTATTCAATTATATCATGGATTCATGAATAAGGAATTAAAATGGTCGTATGCATTCATATACCATAGACTTGGGATAGGCATCATATATTCACAAAATTTCAGCCACTTTCACATTCCAGCACCTTGGCAGAATTTCTGTTCTAAGTTTAACATTTAATTGCTACATCCAACAACCATTCCAAGAGCCACAAAAATTCTTGGTGACACTTCAATGTGTCAAGAATACCTGTAAAAATTTCAGGACAATCAGAGTTATATAACCACTTCAATAAAATAGGCAAATCTGGTGGTCAGCAGCCACAAATTCATAGTCCAGACTTGTGTTCTGGAATATTTAACCCTAGAATTCGATGGAATCAAGGTACAAGAAAATTCACAGAGGTATTTCAACATGTTATTAGTCTTGTGTAAAAATTTCAGGAGCTATCTCAATCAATTGCTATGATTAAAAATTCGGCAAGTTTGTTACTTCAGTCTCAACACTTCAGACAGCAGCAGTTACAATTCGGTTCCTTATTTTTTGAGGCATCAAACCTTAGAATTAACCCCTAAGAAAATTCGTGTATTTAGTTTAAGAGGTTAGCTACAACATATAATTTTCATGGCTCATGAAACCACCCACAAAATTCCAGAAAATTCGTGAAAAGTTCTGATTATAGAACGAAATCAGTCCAGCACCCTAGTTCCAATTTCACTTGAGAGAAAGCCCCTTTTAAAACCATCCAAACACAACACAAAAATTCATACATCAATATCAATATGTTAAGCATCAATATCATCAAAATTTTTGAAATTAGGACAAGCTAAAACAGAATTGCAAAATTGCACAAAAAGGAAGCAGAAAACCTACTCTTAAAGATTCACAAGTTTCTATCTCTAGCTTGCTTCAAGGTGGAATTTCTTCACAACCAACTCCCCACACAACTTCAAATCCTCCTCTAATCAGTGATGGATGTGCAAGAAGGATGAGGTTTTGGAATTCTATTCGGTTAGAATTATAGATATGGAGGTGTAGAGCAACTTTAGTGAAGAAAGGCTTAGGTTTTGATGACTCTAGGTTAGGGTTTTTGTAACTTGGAAGCAAGATGGAGCTCTTGGCTATGGAGGAAAACCAGCTGCTGTTTCTCTTCCTCTCCTTGCTGGCTGAAATGTTTGCTACCTTAGGGGAGAAGTTGCTAAGTGTTTATATGAGTCACCATTCATTAAGGCATGTTTTGTGATGACTCATGCTTCTAGAAAGCCAAGTGGATGGCTAGGATTTGATTATTCCAAGATCAAATCTTGGCCCTCCACTTGTCTCAAATAGATAATATCAATTATTAATCATTTATTAATAATGTTAGAAATGTCTTCTGTGTAAAATCACACACCGAAATCTCACAAACGGTAAACATCACTCAATAACCGATATTACCTTAAATTTAATTCTAGGTATAAAATTATCATTCCCATACATCCCTAATCTTATTCTCATATTTTCTTAACTTTGGGCACCTCTGTCCAAATCCTTTCCTTCCCGGCCTGCGGCCGCAAAGTACTATTCACTTTTTTTTTTTTTTTTGCTCCCTCATGGAGTCATTCTAATCACAACTGTTCCTGCCGAACTTCGATATTTCCATTCACCATTCCTCAATTAATTTCTAAAGAGGAGAACAACTAGGATGTTACATTACCACCCACCTTAATAAAAATTTTGTCCTCAAAATTTCGTACCTGGAAAGGTTAGGATAATCTTTCCTCATGGTTGACTCTAGCTCCAGGTGAAGTCTTCATTTCCTGGTCCACCCCAAGCTACTTTGACTAGTTGCACCGATTTGTTCCTTAGTTTCCTAACTTCTCTATCCACGATTCTGACGGGAGGTGCTCGAAACGTCAAATATCCCTGTAACTGTATTATTCAGGTTCAATGACATGGGTTGGGTCTGGGTGATACATTCTAAGTTGAGATACATGGAAAACATCATGTAGGTTAGATAAAGACGGGGGTAGGGCTATTTGATAAGCAGCCGACCCAATTCGTCGAAGGATTTGAAAAGGGCCTATAAACCTAGGTGACAACTTTTTGACCTTTAAGGCTCTACCTACTCCCGTAGTGGGTGTGACCTTCAGGAATACATGCCCTCCCTCTGAAATTCTAAAGGCTTTCTTCTCTTGTCCGCATAGCTCTTTTGACGACTCTGCGCGCGAGGATTTTCTCTTTAATCTTCTGAATTTGTTCTGCGTTTGATTAACAGATCGGCCTAACAATCGTGTTTCCCCTAAGTCATACCAACACAATGGAGAACTGACATCTCCTTCCATATAAGGCTTCATATGGGGCCATGCCAATACTAGCATGATAGCTGTTATTATAAGCAAACTCCACCAAGTGGAAGTACTTTATCCCAACTTCCTTTCTGCTCAATCACGCATGCCCTCAGCATATCTTCCAAAGTCTGTATGGTGCGTTTGGTCGCCCATCCGTTTGGGGGTGATAAGCCGTACTCAAACACAGCTTGGTTCCAAAGGCCCGTTGGAAAGCTCTCCAGAACCTTGAAGTAACGGGGTCCCTATCGGAAACTATTGAAGAAGGGACACCATGTAGCCTTACTATCTCTTGGATGTACAAGGAAGCTAACCTATCCAAAGGATAATTAGCTTTGATGGGCAAGAGTGAGCAGACTTGGTCAGTCTATCCACTATGACCCATATAGCATCATGGCCTGACGACGTTCCTGTAATCCCATTACGAAATCCATGGAGATACTTTCCCACTTCCATTCTGGATTTCTAAGGGGTGTAAGGTTCCAGCCGGCTTTTGGTGTTCTATTTTGACTCTTTGACAAGTTAAACACTTGTGAACAAACTCCGCTATATCCTCTTCATCCCAGGCCACCAAAACATTCTCTTGAGATCTGCATACATCTTACTAGTCCCAGGGTGTATGGTGAATTCACCTTTGTGTGCCTCCTTCAAAATCTCATTCCTAGTACCACTTGCAGGTACACAGACCCTGTCCTTATACCTCCATATACCTTGCTGTCTGTGGTAAATTCCGGCAACTTTTTAGTGTGAGCTGATTTAAAAATCTCTTGAAGCTCTTGATCTTCAGGTGTGCAGCACCAAAACCGTTCCTGGAACTCACTTGTTATTCTAATCTGACCTAACACCACACCTTCGGGGCTAGACGTGCTCAAGCTAAGCTTCTTGAAGTCTTCTACTAGTTCCGTTTCCTTGATCATCATGCATGCTACACTCAGGGACTTTCTCTCAATGCATCAGCCACAACGTTTGCCTTGCCTGGGTGGTAATTCATTAAACTCATAATCCTTAAGGAATTCCATCCACCGTCTCTCTCATATTCAATTCTTTCTGAATCAAAGAGGTATTTTAAACTCTTATGATCGAGAGACATTGAACTGTACACCATAAAGATGGTGTCGCCAGATCTTTAGAGCAAAAACCACAGCTGCAAGCTCAAGATCATGGGTTGGATAGTTCACCTCATGGGTCTCAACCGAGAGGCATAAGCAACCACATTTCTGTGCTGCATTAACACACACCCTAAACCCTTACTAGAAGCATCACAATAAACCTCGAAGGGTCCATGAGGATCGGGTAGCACCAAGACAGGAGCCGTGGTCAACTTCTCGCTTCAACTCTGAAAACTATTCTCAATTCTGCGTCCATTTGAATTGAGCATTCTTTCGAGTTAACTTGGTCAAAGGTAGAGCTAGCTGGAAAAACCCATAATAAATCGCCTATAGTATCCAGCTAATCCAAGAAAGCTTTGAATCTCAGTTACCGTAGTTGGCCGTCCCCAATTAAGTACGGATTCTACTTTGCTGGGATCTACGGAAACTCCTTCTCGCGACACCACATGACCAAGGAACTTAACCTCTCCCATCCAGAATTCACACTTTGAGTTTAGCATACAACTTCCTCTCCCTTAGGATCTGGAACACAACCCTAAGATGTTCTGCATGTTCCTCTTCGGTCCTTGAATAAATAAGTATGTCATCTATAAAGACAACTACGAATTTATCCAAGTACGGGCGAAAATTCGGTTCATATAATCCATGAATACCGGAGCATTGGTCAGTCCAAAAGACATTACCTTATACTCATAATGTCCGTATCGAGTTCTAAAGGCAGCTTAGGGATATCCTCATCCCGAACTCGAATCTGATGATAACCCGATCTAAGGTCAATCTTTGAGAAAACAATTGCCCCACGTAATTGATCCAGAAGGTCATCAATTCGTGGTAGAGGGTACTTGTTCTTGATCGTTACCTTGTTCAACTGCCTGAATCTACACAAAGCCTCATACCCCCATCCTTTTCTTTACCAAAAGAACAGGGCTCCCCGGCGAGGCACTAGGTCTAATAAAGTGCTTCCCTAGTAGCTCTTCAATCTGTAACTTTAGTTCCTTCAACTCTAATGGGGACATCCTATAGGAGCAATTGAAATAGGACCCGTCCCTGGACCAGCTCAATGGAGAATTCGACTTCCCGCTCGGAAACTCTGGATATCCTCTGGGAACACATCTGGATAGTTCCTCACCACTTGGAATCGTATTCACGTCATAGATACTTTCGGCTTCACTAGCCGAAGGAGGACATATTCCGACGGTCTACCTTACTAGGGTTAGGTGTTACTAGGTCCAAGTAGAATAAAAAGGGGACCACGGGAACAGAAGAAGACATGAGGAGAAATATAGCAGTTCTAGTTGGACAGTGTAAAAGCACATAGTTTGGTACCATCCAATCCATACCTAAAATGACTTCTAGGCCGGATAAAGATAGACAAAACAAATTAGCCTTAAATTCTCTAGTATTTATAAGAAGGGAAATGGTCATGCATGCTTGACAAGTCCTAATAGGACTCGCAGGAGGGTGGATACAAGGAGGTCATACGATAATTCAGACACAGGTATTCCTAACCTTTGTACACATTCATAGGATATGAAAGAATGGGAGGCACCTGAATCATACAGGACGTCTAAGGTATTTCCATTTATTTCACACTTACCTCGATAGATCGGAATGAGAAGCTTCCTTGGCACTCACAAAAAAACACGTCCTTGTTGTTGTGGCCTAGGGTGGGCTGCGCCGCCTGAACCTTCTTATTGGGGCACTCAAAAATCTTGTGTCCTGGTGTCCCAGCCGAAGCATGTAATCTGTGTGGTCCAGCATGGCCGATTCCCGTGAAACTTCCCACATTTAGGGCATTCTCTCCTTGTCTCCGGGCGTGGAGATTGAATTTGTTTCCCTCGTTGTTGTTGTTATTAGGCGGAAACCTTCCCTAAACTTGGTGCACAGGCTTGAATCGAGGGCCTTGGGTGCTAGTCCCTCCTGGCAGTGTTCTGTGTATACTTGAAACTAGCAAGTTTCTTGTTAGAGTCCAGCACGCGACACTTATTCACCAAAGTAGGATAGTCCCGAATCTCCAAGAGGCTCACAAGAGCTTCTATATCTTCACGTAAACCCCCTTCATATTTCATGCATTTCCAACTTCATCCGGGTCACGTTGGTAAATCGTAGAAAATTTGCAGAGTTCTTCAAACTTGGCATACTCCGCCACACTCATAGGTCCTTGCTTAAGAGCCATAAATTCTAGCTCCTTTGCATTCCGCATAGAAGCAGGGAAGTACTTATGATAAAAAGCCTCCTTAAAGACATCCCAGGTGACCTCAGTTTGGGACGCTTCGAATAACCCTCTAGTACCTACCCACCAAAACTCAGGATTTAGCTTCTAGCATATAGGTGGCAAAAGCCACCTTTTGAACCTCTGAGGGAGAACTGAGAAGATCTTTTCCATTGCCTTAATCCACTCTTCGCTTTGCAGGGGTCAAAGCTCCTCGGAAAGGCGGGGATTCGCCTTTCTAAATTCCGCAAATCTCTGTATTCTCCATCCACTTCATTTCCTCCGGATTACGAACCGGATGCTGCTCTCATTACGGTTCAACCTTTCCATCATTCGGTTAGCAACCAGCTTGTTCCCTCATTGCTGCGGCCATTTCATGGAAAGTGTTCATCATATCAACATTGTTCCCTGCTCCACTCCTGGTCTTCGATTTGAAGTCATTGATTCCTGTCACACCAAACAAAATATTGAGTTGATCAGGCTCAATACCAATCCAAGTGTGGCAGGAATCCACAACATTTCCAACCAGTCATGTATACACACACATACACACACACACACACACACACACATATATATATGCATCATCATGCATAACAACTACCACGGAAACATAGGCGGTCCAATCCCCAGGCCAGGATGGACCGCTTGATACCATAATGTAACACCCTCCTAATTACCACATTTACTCGAGTATGGACATAGTAATTAGAGAGTATTACTAGCGTTCGGATCTATTCTAGTCGAAATAAGTAATGATAAGAAAGTCGCAATACATTTGTTACCATAATAAATTTTACATATAAGGACATCATGTCACAGTTACTGGATGTACATCATAAGGATAGGAACCAACAAAAAGACCCCAAAGAGTACAAAACTGTGTAAACAAGGCTAATCCTCCTAGCTCTACCTAACCTGCTAAGCACTCAGTTGACAAAATAGTATAAATATACAACAGAGTAAAAGGAAACCAAAAGTACATCAGTCTAGGTAGGTAGAATCCTAACGCTATACACGTCGGCTACCTCGATGACCTCGCCCTCCCCTCTCTACAGAAACCGTTGGCCATCGGTGCGATGGCCTCTCCTCCGCTGAGCACTGGGCCCTGAGGGGTCCGAATCAGAAGAGGAGGACGAAGTGCCTGTGCGTCCCGGTGGGTGCAGGTGGGGCTAGAGGAACCTCGAACACGTCTGGATGTGCCATGTGGAGAGGCACACCCTCATAAGGGAAAGTGGGGTCGAAGTCGGGCAAAGACAGAAGTACTAAAAGATCGGTCAAAGAACATATATATACGGAACGTAGAGTACCCGACGCGTACATAGAATCCAGGGCCGGGTCATACAGCCATACCCATGGGGAGAGTCAAGGAAGAAGACCAGAGCATCTGTTGGATCTGAACCATACAATATATACAACTATAGGGGTGAGAATAATGTAAAATTCTCAGTAGGGTAGTTTCCCCACGTGCTACACATAATACAAGTAATAGCCTCATGCTTATAACATATTCATATATGAGTCATGGAAACTTAAATTAACAATACAATGATAACTCATTTACGATCGTAAGCTCAGTGCCACATTTTTTTTCAATTCATAAACATAGGGAAGGCTTAGTTTCACATAGAGTCACTTCATTATTTAACAACTCCATATAGGACAATAGACTGCTAGGACATGAGCTCATTCCTATCCGTGATCATTGAACTTCATTTTTTTCCATTTCGGATCACACAGTTCTATGCCTAGCCGATACGTCTACCGACTTATAAATTTTCTAGGGAAGTCCTTATTTTTGCCTTCCCTTTATATCCCCTCTAAGCCTTGTTTCTGCTTTTTCCCCATATGATCAAATATACAGCAATAGAAATATAGATATATTCAGCCCTTTCTCACATAACTAAGTTATGCACTTTCTCTCTTTCTCAAGGTCATGATTACCTTACCATTAGGTATTCAATTATATCATGGATTCATGAATAAGGAATTAAAATGGTCGTATGCATTCATATACCATAGACTTGGGATAGGCATCATATATTCACAAAATTTCAGCCACTTTCACATTCCAGCACCTTGGCAGAATTTCTGTTCTAAGTTTAACATTTAATTGCTACATCCAACAACCATTCCAAGAGCCACAAAAATTCTTGGTGACACTTCAATGTGTCAAGAATACCCTGTAAAAATTTCAGGACAATCAGAGTTATATAACCACTTCAATAAA
Source organism: Dalbergia oliveri (assembly GCA_030441495.1). Classification (NCBI taxonomy): domain Eukaryota; kingdom Viridiplantae; phylum Streptophyta; class Magnoliopsida; order Fabales; family Fabaceae; genus Dalbergia; species Dalbergia oliveri. The sequence continues at coordinate 27,534,040 of JAMLFY010000003.1, forward strand.
ATAGGCAAATCTGGTGGTCAGCAGCCACAAATTCATAGTCCAGACTTGTGTTCTCGGAATATTTAACCCTAGAATTCGATGGAATCAAGGTACAAGAAAATTCACAGAGGTATTTCAACATGTTATTAGTCTTGTGTAAAAATTTCAGGAGCTATCTCAATCAATTGCTATGATTAAAAATTCGGGCAAGTTTGTTACTTCAGTCTCAACACTTCAGACAGCAGCAGTTACAATTCGGTTCCTTATTTTTTGAGGCATCAAACCTTAGAATTAACCCTAAGAAAATTCGTGTATTTAGTTTAAGAGGTTAGCTACAACATATAATTTTCATGGCTCATGAAACCACCCACAAAATTCCCAGAAAATTCGTGAAAAGTTCTGATTATAGAACCGAAATCAGTCCAGCACCCTAGTTCCAATTTCACTTGAGAAAGCCCCTTTTAAAACCATCCAAACACAACACAAAAATTCATACATCAATATCAATATGTCAAGCATCAATATCATCAAAATTTTTGAAATTAGGACAAGCTAAAACAGAATTGCAAAATTGCACAAAAAGGAAGCGAAAACCCTACTCTTAAAGATTCAAGTTTCTATCTCTAGCTTGCTTCAAGGTGGAATTTCTTCACAACCAACTCCCCACACAACTTCAAATCCTCCTCTAATCAGTGATGGATGTGCAAGAAGGATGAGGTTTTGGAATTCTATTCGGTTAGAATTATAGATATGGAGGTGTAGAGCAACTTTAGTGAAGAAAGGCTTAGGTTTTGATGACTCTAGGTTAGGGTTTTTGTAACTTGGAAGCAAGATGGAGCTCTTGGCTATGGAGGAAACCCTGCTGTTTCTCTTCCTCTCCTTGCTGGCTGAAATGTTTGCTACCTTAGGGGAGAAGTTGCTAAGTGTTTATATGAGTCACCATTCATTAAGGCATGTTTTGTGATGACTCATGCTTCTAGAAAGCCAAGTGGATGGCTAGGATTTGATTATTCCAAGATCAAATCTTGGCCCTCCACTTGTCTCAAATAGATAATATCAATTATTAATCATTTATTAATAATGTTAGAAATGTCTTCCGTGTAAAAATCACACATCGAAATCTCAGAACGGGTAAACATCGTACCCACTCAACCGATATTACCTTAAATTTAATTCTAGGTATAAAATTATCATTCCCATACATCCCTAATCTTATTCTCATATTTTCTTAACTTTGGGCACCTTCGGGTCCCAAATCCCCCGTTTCTTTGGCCGCGGCCGCAAAGTACTATTCACTTTTTTTTTTTTTGGTGCTCCCTCATGGAGTCATTCTAATCACAACTTCCTTCAGAACTTCGATATTTCCATTCACCATTCCTCAATTAATTTCTAAAGAGGAGAACAACTAGGATGTTACACCATGGGGGAGGAGAAAATATCTTCAAAAGCTTGTCATTCAAAGGCATGGCTAGGTATGGGCAAAGCATGGCTTAAGGCATGGTCTTTGAGTGAAATAAAATCAACATGTGACACATTTCAAGGTATGAATTGGCCAGATTTCCAGCCAAGGGGAGGAGAAGAAATTGTTCATGTAATTGTGGTTTAATGATGTGTTTAGGTGTATTTTTTATTAAGGTTTTGATTAGGAATTTGTAAGAAAGTGTTTAGGTGAGGTAATGGTTAATTAAGGTTGTTAAGACTTGATTTAGGGGTGGTCTTGCTAGATTAACAAATTAAAACTCTTTTCATGTCAAATTAAATCATAGACAAAGTTCCTTGATTTAAGGAATTGGAGAGAGAAATTACTATTTAAAATTTCATGACTAGAAATCTTGAATCAAAGAATGAGATTAAAGCTTAACTAAGCAATCTTAGCTCTAATTAACCTTAATAAATTATTTTGACTCTAGATTAATTATCGAATAAATTAATCTTCGATTAGAGCCTAATATTGCTTAGGTTTGGTTAATTATGTCATTAGGCTCACTATACTTTCTAAGGGCAAAATGGTAATTTTGCACTTAAATTGCCTTGGACCTTCCGAGCCTGACTAACCATCAAAACCCACTCAAAAACATCATTTCGAACTTTCTGAAAAAGTTCTGGGCTCAAACGGCACCTTTACCCGCGTAAACGCTAGGGTATTTTGGTCATTTTGAGCCAAAGTTTGAAAATGAGATTTTCACCTTGATTTCAAATGTTGGAATTATAATCCCCTTCAAACATTGAGTTGACCTATTCAAGGACTTCGGGTGGGCTATCCTTTAACCTGGAAATGACCTCAGGGCATTTTGGTCATTTGTACTCAAAAGAAAATTGCACGTTGCATTACTCCTCACCGTAAAAAGAATTTCACCCTCAAATTCGTTACCTTATAAAAGCTTGGGATACTTCGTCCGCATCTCAATTCTAGCTCCCACGTGATTCTTCCGCCCGTCTCTCCCCCACACCACTTTCACCAAGGGAACGAACTTGTTCCTCAGCGCACACCACGTCCACGATCCTCGTTGGTGGTAGATTGAAAGTTAGGTCCTCCCTTAACTGGACATGCTCTGGCTCTAACACATGGCTAGGATCGGATTGGTATTTCTTAATTGGGAGACGTGAAAGACATCATGAAGATTAGACAGGGTTAGGAGGTAGGGCTATTTTGTAAGCTACCGTCTCGACTCTTAAGAATTTCAAAAGGACCGAGAAATCGGGACTCAACTTTTTAACTCGCATGGCTCACCTATATCTGGAGTGGGGGTAATCCTTAAGAAACATGCTCGCCCTCTTTGAATTCTAACGGCTTTTGCCGCTTGTCCACATAGCTCTTTTGTCGACGTTGGGGTTTAAAAGATTCTATCCTTAATCTTTCTTATTTGCTCTGGGTTTCCCTCACTACTTCCTGTCCCAACATGCTTTGTTCTCCACTTCGTGCCAACACAAAGGGGACTGGCACTTCCTTCCATACAAGGCCTCGTGTGGTGCCATACCGATACTCGTGTGATAACTGTTGTTATATGCGAATTCGATAAGTAGTAAGTATTATCCAACTTCCTTTTCTATCCAAAACGCACGCCCTCAACATATCTTCCAAGGTTTGGATAGTTCTTTCTGATTGGCCATCTGTTTAAGGGTGGAAGCTGTACTTAAACAGATTTTAACCAAACACCTTTTGAAAGGCTCCCCAAAAACGTAATGTAAATTACGGATCTCTCAATCCCGAGATTATCATTGATGGAGCTTCATGCAACCTTACTATCTCTTGTATGTACAGCTGGGCTAACTTGTCTAGGGAAAAGGTGATCTTGATAGGTAGGAAATGGGCCGACTTAGTCAACCTTCCACTATTACCCAAATAGCATCATGGCCGGCTTGGGTTTGAAGGCTGGTCACAAAATCCATGGAGATGCTATCCTACTTCTACTGGGGATAGACAAGGGTTGCAACATTCCTGAAGGCTTTTGGTGCTTGATCTTCACCTTTTGACAGATTCAAGCACTTACTAACCCAGGCAACTACATCCTTTTTTCAATCCTGGCCACCAAAACATCTTTTTCAAATCCTGATACATCTTGGTAGCACCAGGATGAATGGTGAAGTGGCTTTTGTGAGCTTCCTCCAAGATGCTCTCTCTAGAGGTCACCATCCTATGGTATGCAGACCGCCCCTCAAACCTCCATAAACCATCGGGTCCTTTCTCAAAACCTTTTAGCTTACCTGCCTTAACCGCCTCTATGTTCTCTAAATTCCTCATTCTCCACTTGTGCCATCATAACCCTCTTAACCCACCTGTCACACCAAGGTGACACATCTTCATACTTCTATCATAGACATCCCCAAATTCAAATCCATAAACTTCTTTATTAACTCAACTTCTTTAACCATCATGTGACATAGATGTAATGATTTTCCGACTCAAGGCATCGCGACCACATTAGCCTTGTCAGGGTGGTAACTTAAGCCAAAATCATAATCCTTCTAGAAATTCCATATTCCTCTCGTCATATTCAACTCCTTTTGATCAAAGAGATGCTTAAGACTCTTATGATCAGAGAAAACTTCAAACCTTACACCATACAAGTGATGCCTCCATATCTTCAAGGCAAACACTATGGCGGCCAACTCTAGGTCATGGGTGGGGTAGTTCACCTCGTGAGGCTTGAGTTGTCTAGACGCATAGGCTACCACTTGTCTATTTTGCATCAATACACAGACTAAACCCTTGCCTAAAGCGTCACAACATACCTCAAAAGGCACATTGAGGTCAGGTAAAACCAAAACAGGGTTCGAGATAACTTCCCTTTTAGCTCTTGGAAGCTTTTCTTATCTATGTTTCCATAAAATGGGTGTTCTCCCAGTAAGCTTGGTTAGGGGATAGTAATTGAGAAAATCCTTTTATAAACCTACGGTAATAGCCTGCTAAACCAAAAGTTTCGTATTTCCATTATGGTAGTTGGTCTCTCCCAATTCATTATGGCCTCGATCTTACTTGGGTCAATAGCTATACCTCCCTTTGACACTATGTGTCCTAAGAATTTCACCTCCTTAACCAAAATTCACACTTAGAAAGCTTTCGCGTATAACTTCTTCTCCTTCAAAATCTCTAAAACCAACCTCAGATACGTCATGCTCCTCGTGGGTTTGAATAGATGAGTATATCATCTATGAAAACGACCATGAATTTATCTAAAAGGGTCTAAAGATCCTATTCATATAGTCCATGAACATTGCATGAGCATTGTCAATCCAAAAGACATCACGGCGAACTCAAAGTCCCTGACCGAGTTCTAAAGGCGTATTAGGTATATCTTCATCTCTCACTCTAATCTGTGTATTGTAACCTTAAATCAATCTTGGAGAATACCACCGCTCCTTTCAATTGGTCCATGAGATCATCAATCCTAGGCAAAAGGTATTTGTTTTTCACCGTTACTCGATTCAATTGCCTATAATTTATGCATAACCTCATACTTCCATCATTCTTCTTAACAAATAAGACCAGGGCTCCTACCTAAAGCACTAGGTCTTATGAAATTCTTTTCCAAAGCTCCTCCAACTTGGGTTTTCAACTCTTTCAACTCCAAGGGTGACATTCTATATGGGGCTATAGAGATAGGTCTCGTTCTCGGAACTAACTCAATGGAGAACTCCACTTCTCTCAGGAGGAACTCAGTGTATCTCATCCGGAAATACCTTGGGATAGTCTCTTACTACCGGTATATCATATATTCCTGCTAAAGTCTACTTCACTAGCAGGCTAGAAGGACATATCCCTTAGTTTTTCTCCTAATAGAAAACTTCTAGAGAATTCACATAAAGCTTCAAGGTTTGACTAGTTTTGCAATGGGGAAGACGAAGATAATAGTTTTAGCATAACAATCTAACAATACATGGTTGCGTATAGCCAATCCATGCCAAGAATTACTCCTATGTCTTTCAAGGGTAAGCAAATCAAATCTATGATAAAAGACCTATTTTTGACAACAAGATGACAATTTAAACAACAATTACAGGTATGCATAGGACGATTTTGTAGGGTAGAAATAATAAGATCAAAGGAAGTTTAAAAACTTTAAGATTTAAAGACTCGACACTAGCATGTGAGATGAAAGAATGGGTATAAAGAAGTCTAAGCACTTAAGGTTTTACCATTTAATTCGTACTTACCTTCAATGAGGTCGTTGGATCTGCGGCGTCTTCTATATTGAGGGTGAAGACTCGTCCTTGGTATTGGTTTTCTACTGATTGCCCTCCTCTTTAGTCCTTAGGGTAGTGGCCGGCTTGCCATTTGAAGCAGACTCCTTACCCTACATGGCAGGGGAGATTACCAAGACTCTTCCCGTAGCGAGGCATGTCACGATCGGTACGGGTCCAGGGAAGCAGGAGGGCTCCTTGGGCACCTTGTTCTTGGCCCCGCCAGGCCCTCCCTGTTGTTGTTGCGAGGACCGCCTAATCCTCCTTGTTGGTTGATGTGGTTCCCATGGCCGTTGTGGTTGAACAAGTTGGCTCTTATGTTGTTGGAACGACTGATTGATGGTTGTTGTTGCTGTTGCTTAAACTAGTTGGCGTGGTAGGGATTGTAGTAGCTCCTTGACTTGGTTCTAATGTTGTGGCTTAAATCTCAAGGCTTGAGGTCCCAACCCATAGGGCACTCTGCCCTTACCCCTAACTTCTTGTGCCCTTCCTCTATGATTTTGCACTTGTTGACTAGGGTGGGGAAGTCCCTAATCTCCATGTGTGCCACCGCCACGTTAAGTTCGGCCTCAACCGGCCTCGAACTTAACGCACTTCCAAACTTCATCGGATTCCCTGGAAAACCCGAGAAACTGACGACTCTCGAACTTTGCCGTATATTGGGTGACAGAAGATCCGCCTTGGGTCAGCTGCACAAACTCGATGTCCTTCGCATTCCTCACGACTCTGAAGTACTTCTCATAGAAGTAGGTCTGAACAATCCCAGTTGATCGTTGTGCTCGTAGCCTCAAGCAACCTCTTGGTGCCGGTCCACCAAAACTCTGCATTGGACTCCATCATGTATGCAGGCAAAGGTGACCTTCTGCTCCTTGAACAGGCAACCACCGAGTAGATCTTTTCCATATTCTTGATCTACTCGTCTACCTTGTTGGGTTCAAGGCTCTACGGAAGGTTGGGGATTGGCCTTGCCAAATTCCCCAAATCGGGCTTGCTCCAGAGCCTCAGCTGTAAGGGGACCTTGAGCAATATCCCTCGTTGGTTCATGCGAATCCACATGCGTTCCATCGCTCTCACCATTTCACGAGCAGGAGCCACCTCGTTCCCGTTCACCCTCGTTCGCATTCCTATTTTGTCTGAGGTGCCATAGGTTCCTAAACATACAACTCAACAAACACTTGAGGTGATCAGGCTCAATATTCCATGCTAGATAAGCTAGTTACCATGGCAAGGCAAGCAGATGGGGTCATGCATGTCTACCCTATAGCTTATCTCTATTAGCTAAGCACTACAAATGACATACTATCGCATCATGCCTATAAAGCATGGTCAGTCCAATCCTCAGCTCCGTGAGAATTGAACTGCTCTATACCATAATGTAACACCCTAATATTTTATCCCAACGCCTAGGACGTATTAAGATTAAATATTAGTTATTACTTTTTTAAACTCGTTTGTAAAATTACTTAGCGGAAAATACAGGTAAATTTTTTTTTTGAAACACATAAACCAAAATGCGAGTTGTCGCACTATTATTACGAGCGAAACGTAAAGCAGCATAGGATTGAAACATACAACTGAAAGCAATAAAGAATACATCCACTCATATAAACAACAGCCATAATATATTAGATAACATAGTTTGATACATCAACTGAAATATAAAAACATAAGGTCATACCCTTATAATAAAGAGTTGCAGGACACAAAAATAAGAGAATACATAAACAGTAAAGAAAAACATAAAGGCAAATACAGGGAAGCCCCAAAGGATCAAACCCCAACTATAGCTACCCCTCCTTCGAAACCTACGGTGACATCTGACCCTCCAACTGATAGGGAAAGGTATCCACGAACCGCCCGAGTCTCGGTTATAGCCCAACGAAGCGGGGGTGTAGGCATGTAGAGCGGGGACAACATGGCTCCCTGGACGGACGCCTCTCGAACTGCGCATCGCCTCGCATGCCTCTGCGGTGACAGTGTCCGCCGCCCTACCCATGTCCATGGGTACGAGGAGCAGACCACCCTCCGAGTAGACGTAGGAGGGACCAGTGCATGGTATGAGCGGGACATACTCCTGTAGTCTCTGAATCGCCAAGGATGAGGGACGGCGCGGTGATCGCTCATCGCGAGGTCGGGTCCTTAAAAGATCAAGTCGTCGCCATAAGGTGAGGTAGGAGTGAAGCGAAGTTGGAAAAATGCGCGAACGGACGTCCTATGTACACAAAAATGTGGACAGCACATCGACCCTCGAAATGATATGACTGGTGTCTAGGTCGTAATACACCTCCCAAACCGGCGTATCAACGAAGATCACGAAGACGTAACGGAAAGAGAGACAAAGAGGGGGTGAGAATTTTGCTAAAGAATCTCTAGGGAATCCTCCTATCCTAATGTCATCGTTTACGTCCCAGGAACCTTAGGTTTATTGTGAAAAGGTATAACATGCAAAGGTTCATTATGAGGTTTTATAAAAGTAATTATCCAAGGTCCATGTCTTTTATGATGAATCTTAATGCATGTATGCAGCATAACTACATGAATGCATGACAATACCTTATGCAACAAACCAATAAAACATGATATCAACAATGTATCATCACATAAGTGGCATGTACTGCTCATAAGAACCTTTCTTTTTCATAATCATAGAACTTCACATCTTTTCTTTTCTCAAACTTGTGACATCAAGGTATCAAAAATAGTAACTACACCCCTAAAACTAGGCTATGAGCTCATACCTCAACTAGTCGTCACTAGTTCTTACTTATCCTCTTGATTATCGTAACATAATCACAATAATCCCGACTCCTAGAGTACGGGTAGGGTTAAGGATCACCCATCATGGGACTTTTTCCTTCTCCAAATGCATCAACCGGTTAAGACAAGTGACTTTGTCCGCTTTGGCAGGCTAATGTCGATGCCCTCACGGTTTTACCTTCTCCTCACCATAGCAGGAGAAGTATGTCTTGGTCAGTGAAACGCATCAATTGGTTAAGACCAGTGACTTTATCCGCTTCAGGATGGCTTGGTGTCCATATCCCTAGAGGTTTACTTTCTCTCACCGTAGCAGGAGAAATGCATCTCAACATGTCACATTTAAAATCTTTTTTTTCAAAACTTCTTTTAAGTTTCTCAAATTTGACGAAAATCCGCAGCATGACGGCTGTATATCGAATTTCCTCAGATTTGAGTCATGCCACGTAACTTATTCAACTCATGCCATCTCATTCAATATCTCAATCAATCAAATCTTTAAAATCCATATAAGCATATTCATTCATTTCATCATCATCTTATATCCATATGTATCTTAATCATGACATGCCATATCATCACATCAATCACGTCATAAGTTCACATAATCTTGTGCACATAACATTAATACTTTTAGAATAACATAAACACACTCGTTCACTTGGTCACTTACTCACATTATGTCTCCTACCTTGCAATGTCTTATGCTTTGACCTTTATGGGTCTTAATCTTGTGTTCGATTATCCTAATGCCATTATAAACCTCGATATACCTAAATGATTACCACTAGTAATTCTCTCTAATTTTTATGCTCTCTAACTCTTCCAAACAGCATTGCATTAATTAAGCAGGATGACTATAATTAGATTACGGGTTTAGAATCTACGTCTTTGACCCTTTCTAAGTTTCGTATTTGCCTAAGGCTCTATATTCAACTCCTAAACCAAATAATAGGGATTCCTACACATATCCACTAATTATAAACCATTTTCCTTAAGTTCAATTATGCTGGAACAGAATTTACAATTCTTGTGTCTAAGTGTTCTAGAATTCTCATTTAAAGTCCTTTCTAGTTACTTGTTTTTCCTAACTTTCTAAATCTTCCTTGCTTCACTCAAACATAATTTTACACATTTTAACACCATAAAACAGAATTAATACAGTGGCCAAACATTCAAGGCAGAACCGAAAGATATAGCTCACATAATCACATAATTTCATGATTTAAATGCATATAAGTTGCTAGTTTTCTCTTGGAATAATTTTAGGAACTCAAAACTTCTTTAGAAACCAATTCATCTCATTAAAATCATATAAATTTGGGTGAGGTCAGTAGCTAAATTATTTTGTTCATGAAATGGATTTAAAACATAAAATCTTGTTCATAATATTCTTTAAGTTCACCTAAGCTTAGAAAAATTCCAAGACATAGACTATGGCACTTATGATTAGATGAACTCATATCAAGTCCATCATCATCATCACAAGGCCGAAATGGCATTCTTGAAATGCCTCCATTTTCTAAAACTTTATATAGGATACTTGGGCAAGTCTTTGAGCTCTAGGGTATTTAGGTGATGACATAAACTTAAACATGCTATGCACTTTATTTTACTCTTCATTATAAAGTAAAGTGAGAGCATAAAATAAATATGAGATGCAACCTCATTATTATCTTTAAAGATTAAGTGATGACTTGAAATATAAACATGAAATGCAAGCTTGGAAATTTAAACATGATAATGCAAGTTCATTTATTTATTCTTGAGAGCTTAGTGATGACATCAAAATAAACATGATATGCAAGGCATAAACTTAAACATGAGTGCAAGTTTATTTTATCTTAACTAGAGCTCTTGCAAGACTTTAGAGGAACATCACAACCTTAACCCAATATGTATCTTAACAACATAAAGTGAGCTTTAGAGTTCTTAGCACCAAGTCTTCAAAGAAGTCTTTGGTTTGAACTTCATCATCAAGCTCAAGAAAATGGACTAAGAAATAAACATCAACACTTATCAAACAAACATAAAAAGAACTACTCATATTCTTTATTTTATTGCTCATGGGCTTCAATCTAGAGTAAACTCTTAGAACGGCCGACCAACTTTAAGGTTGGCAAGGGTAAGCTTAGAGCTCTTTGAAAACATAGGATTAATTTTCTTAACAAAACTTTTAGTGATCTACTTAACATTTTTATCAAACTTTGTTCAAAAAAAGGAATGGAAACGGAAATCTTGAGGAGGAAAAGGAAAGGAAAACCAAAATCTTTGAGAAGGAAAAGGAAAGGAAAATCGAAAACATATATGGTCCAAGACCAAGTTTTCAAGCTTTAGAGGTTTCTCACATGGCATCACAAGACCATTATCTTGAAACCTCATCATCAAGCCAAAGTTTTTCTCAACAAAGGGCCCTAAGGCCGAAATGAAGAAAGGAAGAGGAAAGCTTTGAAAACCAAGAGAAAACTAGAACTTTTCTTAAAGAAAGCAAGTAAAACTTTGAAAATAAACCCCTACCAAATGAATTCTTGAAAGAGATGAAAGAAAGCTTGATTCTTTGAGGAAATGAGAAGACAAAATCTTCTCTTGGATGATGATGTGATTCGGCCAAGGGGAAATCTCAAGGAAGATGATTTTTCCTTGAAAAAGTAAGCTTGGAAATGGAAAGGTTTGGTGTTTGAGAGGTGGTTTGAGGTAGGGGAGTAGTGGTTCAAGGTTGTTTGTGGTGGTTTGTGGTGGTGGAAAGGTTTCTTTGATGGTGGAGGAAAAAGAACAAGATGAAGAGGAATTGAGAGAAAAAGAGAGGAAATTGCAAAAAAGCTTGAACTTGGCAAAGCTTCTAAAGTGTAACCAAGTTCTCTAAGGCTTGGTATTTATAGAAAATTGAAACAATGGAGCTACCAAGGGGAAGGAGGGCCGACATTTCAAGGCCATGGGGGAGGTGAAAATATCTTCAAAAGCTTGTCATTCAAAGGCATGGCTAGGTATGGGCAAGGCATGGCTTAAGGCATGGTCTTTGGAGTAAAATAAAATCAACATGTGACACATTTCAAGGGTATGAATTTGGCCAGATTTCCAGCCAAGGGGAGGAGAAGAAATTTTTCATGTAATTGTGGTTTAATGATGTGTTTAGGTGTATCTTTGATTAAGGTTTTGATTAGGAGTTTGTAAGAAAGTGTTTAGGTGAGGTAATGGTTAATTAAGGTTGTCAAGACTTGATTTAGGGGTGGTATTGCTAGATTAACAAATTAAAACTCTTTTCAAGTCAAATTAAATCGTAGACAAATTCCTTGATTTAAGGAATTAGAGAGAAATTACTATTCAAGATTCCATGACTAAAAATCTTGAATCAAAGAATGAATTAGAGTTTAACTAAGCAATCTTAGGTTCTAATTAACCTTAATAAATTATTTTGACTCTAGATTAATTATTGAAATAAATTAATCTTCGATTAGAGCCTAATATTGCTTAGGTTTGGTTAATTATGTCATTAGGCTCACTGGATACTATTTAGGGGCAAAATGGTAATTTTACACTAAAACCGTCTAGGACCTCCCGAGCTTAACTAACCATCAAAACCCACTCAAAAACATCATTTCAAACTTTTTGGAAAGTTCCTCAAACGGCACCTTTACTCGTGAAAACGCTAAGGGTATTTTGGTCATTTTGAGCCGAAAGTTCTGAAAACGAGATTTTCATCTCGGATTTCAAATATTGCAGTTATAATCCCCTTCAAACATTGAGTTGATCCATTTGAGGACTGCGGTCGCTTCCTTTAATCCGGTAAAATGATCTCAGGGGCATTTTGGTCATTTGTACTCAAATAGAAAATCTGGCGTTACACCTGGGAGGAGTGGCTACCGTTGTGGGGGGAGCCTAGCACTTAGCTTAAGCCTAGTGGGAGTGGGATCACATGCCTGAGCCTATAAGGAGTGGCTACCAGGTGACCCCAGGCTTAGCCTTAGCCTGGTGGAGTGGCCATGACTGGTGAGCCTAGCACTCAGCCTAATTATCAGTTTCAATACAGTTTCAACAGGAAGTCTAGTTCACATATGGGGCTCACAGGCGCCTCAGACCTACTCCATCATGTGGAGCTAGTCGAGCAGATGTCATGGGCGAAACTACAAATTGTTGGGGTGGTCCTCCAATTATGTGTGTGACACCCAGAATCAGATGAGCATAGGCTACATGAGTTTGATCTAACGCTCCACCCAGATAGCCCTCCTTATCTCCTATAAGTGGGAGTAACATCACGGATGTGGGTGTGATTTCGTCCTTTGATCTTTTGGGCAAAACTCCACCATTAGGGCGCTTAGGCAAGGCTTGGAATGTTAGGCCTAAGGAGCAGGAGCTCAACCACGATGCTTTAGGAGAGGCTTCGACCACGAGCTTTAGGAGAGCGCCCTGGAGGCTCGTACGTGACATCTGTCCTCGTCGATGTTACATCAGAGGACACATTGGAGCTCTCATCCGTTGGAGGCGGGACTACTAGGCTATGTGGTAAGGAGCTATACAAGCACATTAATTTGTTCTTGTCTTTGTGTATTACATTTTTCCTGCATTCTAAATTGTTAAATTAATTCTATTGTATTATCTATTGTAGGTGTGACTGAAAGACTTATGAGTTCAAAGATTTGGCAGATCAAGAGAGCGAGGACATTTATGTTATTTTCTTTTAAATTTTGTATATGTGATATGTATGTAATATCTCAGTTATTTTTTTTATTAGATGTATCAAATCAATTTTTTCTCTTCACATTGAACAGAATTACTCAAATTTCAAAATAAACATGCATTTTACTACACGATAATACTACACTAGATATTGAAAGTACTCAAATGAGTAGATGATGGCTATGGTGGCAATAGTATACTGCATAGCACGTGAATTGTGAAAATAACTACAATTAGTGTGACCCTCTTACTTGACTCGAGCTAGAGCCTAATACCTATGGGCATTGTCACCTACTATGACCTGGCTGCCTGCAGCCGCACCGCTTCCATGACCAGTCTCAATATCATCCATTTCATTCCAAATTCTACAAGGCACAGGTTGACCCTCTTTCGCATGTTGAGCTCAAGATTAGGCCTAAGTCGAGGCCCATTGAATTGACGCTGAGTGTTTCATTTGAGGGTTGAAACTCCATTCTATACACGTTGAAAACGCTCTGCATGTTGTAAACATCATCAACAAAAGAAGTCCAATCCAGGTGTACCTTTGGACATCCACACGCAATTAGTACATGTTGAGAGGGATAATACAAGACTTGAAAATGTCCACAGTCACACCAACACTCCCTAAGTATCACTTTATAAGTTCCACACCTAAACTACCCATGTGTTAGGTTTCTTGGACAACAAAGGACTCATTGGCTCATGAAAAATTAGTAACAAGCATCTCACTCGCGACTGCCTATTAATTTCAATTGCTTGCAAAAGGGCTTGCGAAAACCTTTCACCATCTACAAGTTGTGCCTTAGCTTGCTGCCCTTTTTTGACAAATAGTGCAGCAAGATGGTAGTATGTTGCTTTAACTATGGCAGTTATAAGGAGATTGTGAACTTCTTTCAAAACAGCATTAATATACTCGAAGAGATTAGTTGTCATGTGACCATACCCACGCCCTTCATCATGAAACTGTCCACTTTGCCAGGGATTCTTTTGACCCATGCATCATATTCCGATTTGAAGCTCTCCACCAACCCATAATAGCAGTCAAACTCTACATGAGTCTTTGAATATGCTGCATTGACCAAAGCTCACTTAGATTCTTTGTCCTTGAATTTTAGTGCAAAGTTATAAGCAACGTGCTGAATACAATAAGCATGGTAGGCCTGTGAGGACGCCATCCACTGCCTTCCGTATCTAAAGCGCTTTGATGGTAGCATGCCTTGTAACACCCTAATATTTAACTTAACACGCCTAGAATGTAGTAAGATTAATTATTAGTTATTACTTCCTTTTAAACTTGTTTGTAAAATTACTTAGCAAAAAATATAGGTAAAATTTTTTTTTGAAATATGTAAAATAAAATGCGAGCCGTCGTGTATTATCATGAGCGAAACGTGAAGCAGCAAAGGACTAAAGCATACAATTAAAATTAATCAAGAACACATCCATCCATAGAAGCAAATATCATAGTATTAGATATCATAGTTGATCTCATGTTTCTGAATACACTAACTAAAATAAAGACTGAATAAAGTCATACCCATATAAAGTGGGCAGAGCTTGCGATACATAGAACGAGGAAATACATAGACAGAAAGTAAACATAAACAACAAGTACAGGGAAGCCCCAAAAGATCAAACCCCAGCTATAGCTACCCTTCCCTCGAAACCTACCTGGTCACGCTGGTCCCTAGTGATGGGGAAAGGTATCCCATGACCGCTCGAGCTCCTTGGTCGTGGCCTAACAAAGCGGGGGTGTGGGCATGCGGAGCAGGGAACAACATGGCCTCCTCGATGCGGGCGCCTCTCGAGCGTCGGACTCGCCTCGTAAGCCTCAGCTGGGTGACAACATCCTCTGCCCCTACCTATGTTTATGGGCACCGAGGGAGCAGAACCCTCCAGTAGACATAGGCAGGGGAGTCCTGAGACAAGTCAACCCTAGTGCGTGGTATGAGGGACGTACTCGGGTAGTCTCTATCGCGAGGATGATGGACGGGCGTGGCGAGTCCTCTTGTCACGGGGTCGAGTCTCTCGAAGATCAGGTCGTCGCCATACGGTGAGGTAGGAGTGAAGCGAAAGCTAGAAACTGGATGTGTGAATGGGCATCCCCATGTACACAAAATACGGATAGCACAACGACCCTCAAAATGATATGACTGATGCTCCAGGTCAAAGTGCACTTCCCAAATTGGCGTGTCAATGAAGACCACGAACGACGCTATGAGATCTGAAGACGTACCGGAAGAGAGAAAGGGGGTGAGAATCTTATAAAGAATCTCAGGAGAATCCTCCTATCCTATTGTCATCGTTTACATCACCAGGGACCTTGGATTTATTATGAAAAGATTTAACATGCAAAGGTCTATTATGAGGTTTTATAAAACTAATTATCCAAGGTTTGTGTCTTTTATGATGAATCTTAATGCATGTATGCAGCATAGCAAAACATGAATGCATGGCAATACTTTATGCAAACAAACCAATAAAACATGTCATTAGTAATTTATCATCAAATAAGTGGCATATTGTTTCTCATGAATAGCCTTTCTCTTTCTCAAACTTGTGACATAAAGGTATCAAACCTAGTATCATCGCCACCCTAAAAATTAGGCTATGAGCTCATACCTCAACTAGTCATCATTAGTTCTTACTTATCCTCTTGATAAGCATAACATAATCACAATCATAATAATCCCGACTCCCAGAGCGGGTAGGGGCCTAAGGATCACCCATCATGGGACTTTCTCCTTCTTCGAAATGCATCAACTGGTTAAGACCAATGACTTTGTCCGCTTTGGGAGGCTAATGTCGATGCCCTCACGGTTTTACCTTCTCCTCACCGTAGCAGAGAAGTACGTCTTGGTCTACGAAACGCATCAACTAGTTAAGACCAGTGACATTGTCCGCTTCGGTATGGCTCCACGACCATACCCCCCACGGGTTTACTTTCTCCTCACCATAGTAGAAGAAATGTGTCTTGGCATGTCACCTTTAAAATCTCACTTTCAAAAACTTTCTTAAGTTTCTCAAATTTGATGGAAATTCGAGCATAATGCTGTACAATGAATTTCCTCAAATTTGAGTCATGCCACATAACTCACCGAACACATATTTTCTCATGCAATATCTCAAGTTAAGCAAATCTTTTAAATTCATATAAACATATTCCTCTACTTCATCATCATTTATATCCTTATGCATCTAAATCACAGGCATGCCCCGTTATCATAACAATCACATAATAAATTCACATATTCACGTACACATGACATGAATACTATCATATGCGCTCAACATAACATAAATATATGTTCACTTGATCACTTACTCACATTATATCTCTTATCTTATAGTATCTTATGCTTTGGCCCTTACGGTTTTAAAACTTGTGTTCTAGTTATCCTAATTCCCATTATAGATCTTTGATACACCTAGGGATCACTACTTGTAATTCTCTCTAATATTTATGCTCACTAACTCTTCCAAACAGCATTGCATAAATTAAGCAGGATATTATAGTTCGATTACGGGGTTCTAGATTTTATGTCTTTGGCCCTTTCTAAGTTCTGTCTTCGCCTAAGACTCTATATTCAATTCCTAAACCAATTATTAGGGATTCCTACACATATCCACTAATTATAAACCATTTTCCTTAAGTTCAATTATGCTGAAACAGAATTTACATTTCTTGTGGCTAAGTGTTCTAGAATTCTCATTTTAAGTCCTTTCTAGTTACTTATTCTTTCCTAACTTCCCTAAATCGGTCCTTGCTTCACTCAAACATAATTTTACACATTTTAACTCCATAAAACACAATTAATACAGTGGCCAAAGGAACAAGGTAGAAACCGAAATGTATATCACACATAATCACATAAATTCATGTTTTAAGTGCATATAAGTTGCTAGTTTGCTCTTGGAATAATTTTAGGAACTCAAAACTCTTTTAGAAACTAATTTATCTCATTAAAATCATGTAAACATGAGTAAGGGCAGTAGCTAATTTATTTTTCCCATAAAAAGGATTTAAAACATAGAATCATGTTCATAATTCTTTCTAAGTTCACCTAAGCTTAGAAAAAATCCAAGACATAGGCTATTGACACTTATGATTAGATGAACTCATATCAAGTCCATCATCATCATCACAAGGACGAAATGGCACTCATGGAAAGCTTCCATTTTCTAAACTTTACTTATGATACTTGGGCAAGTCTTTGAGCTCTAGAGTATTTAGGTGATGACATAAATATAAACATGCTATGCACTTTATTTTACTCTTCATTATAAAGTAAAGTGAGAGCATAAAATAAATATGAGATGCAACCTCTTTATTATCTTTAAAGATTAAGTGATAACTTGAAATATAAACATGAAGTACAAGCTTGGAAATTTAAACATGAAATGCAAGTTCATTTATTTATTCTTGAGAACTTGGTGATGGCATCAAAAGTAAACATGATATGCAAGGCATAAACTTAAACATGAATACAAACTTATTTTATCTTAACTAGAGCTCATGCAAGACTTTAGAGGAACATCAATAGCCTTAACCCAACATGTATCCAACAATATAAAGTGAGCTTTAGAGTTCTTAACACCAAGTTTTCAAAGAAGTCTTTGGTTTGAACTTCATCATCAAGTTCAAGAGAATGGACTAAGAGATAAAACATCAACACTTATCAAGGCAAACATAAAAAGAACTACTCACATTCTTCATTTTATTGCTCATGGGCTTTAATCTAGAGTAAAATCTAGAATGGCCGACCAACTTTAAGGTTGGCAAGGGTAAGCTTAGAGCTATTTGAAAACATATGATTAATTTTCTTAAACAAAACCTTTAGTGAGCTACTTAACATTTTTATCAAACTTTGTACAAATAAAGGAATGAAAACCGAAATCATAGAGGGGAAAAGGAAAAGAGAACCAAAATCTTTGAGTAAGGAAAAGGAAAGGAAATCGAAATCATATATGGTCCAAGATTATTTTGGTCATTAAGTTGGCACCTTTACCCACGTAAAACACTACAAGGGTATTTTGGTCATTTTTAGCCGAAAGTTTGGAAAACCAGATTTTCATTCTCGGATTTCAAGCATTACAGTTATAATTCCCTTCAAACATTAAGTTGACCCATTCAAGGACTGCCAAGTTGGCTATCCTTCGAATTCTAAGTAAAAATGACCTTAGGAGCATTTTGGTCATTTGTACTCAAACGTAACGCCCCAATTTATATTTCCGTTTAGAAATTACCAAATTACCCTAGGTAATTTTTACATATAATTCGAGACCGAACAATCCTCAATAAAGGAATATAACATTAGAAGAGAGGTTAGGAGCAATTCGTACAAGAATTGCAAACCCCGATTTTCTGTACGTGTAAAATGACCAAAATGCCCCTGAGGTTATTTTGCCCTAAAAATGAGGATCGTGGGCCCCCGTCCTCAAGGGATGTTTTGACAATAATAAGGGATTGTTTGTGTTATGTGTGTTAATAGAGGAGAAGAATCTTAATTTTGAGCTCCGACGCGAAATGACCAAAACGCCCATGCCGTTTTAACCCCAAATTGCATGCCGACTGAGCCCGAACCTCACTAAAATGTTTTAAAAGGTGTTTTTAAGCTATGATTAACCATTGGTTAAGCTCGGGTGGCCTCGAGCAATTTTTGAGTAAAATTACCGTTTTGCCCCTGTCTTTGTGCATTTTGCGAATTTTGAGATTTTGATTTGTCTAACGAAACCTAAGCAATATTAGGCTCAAATTAAAGGTTATTAAATTCTAATTACTAATCTAGAGTCAAAATTATTTATTTAGAATGATTAGAACCTAAAATTGCTTAAAACACCCAAATTGCTTACTAATTCACCTAAGCCCTTAATTGTAAATTCTCTAAATTGCAAAGATACCTACCTACACCTACATAATACATGGAACACACAAATTTTCTCCTTCTTGGGCTGTAATGGCCAAATTATTGGTGCCTAATGCATCAGAATATTTGTCAAATTTGGCACAAAACTCAAGGTATGAAAACAAGGAATCATGAAACATGATTCCATGTTTTAAGCCACCAAACAAGAACATGTTTTCCTCCCTTTGTCCTCCCTAAAATCAGCCACCTATGCCTCCTCCATGTGTCCATTCTTGAGCTTCAAAATCTCTATAAATAGGCATGCTTAAGGAGTCTTAGAAGCCTTGCTCATAATTGTACACTTCTAGTTTTTCCAAAGCTCAAAAACTTTCTTTCTTCCTCCCCCTTGGCTGAATTCTCTTCAACTTTTCAAGGAGATTTTCTTTCATTTCACTCAAAGAAACCAAGTTCTCTTCCTTTCCTTCAAACCAAATTAGGTAGGGAGTAGTTTCTAAACTTATTTCTATGCTTTGCTAAGTTGTGTTCTTGGTTCAAAATGATGATTTCATGGACCTCCACATGCTTTTTCATTTCGGTTTTCCTTTTCTTTTTCTTTTGTATTCAGCCAAATGGCCTAAATGGGACTAGGATGATGGCTTGATGATGAGGACCTTGAGGGTAGGTTGTGAATCCATCACAAGTTAGGCCTCTAAAGCTTGAAAGTTCCACTTGAAGCAAAACTTTAAGGAATGATGTTGTTATGCTAACCTTGAACTTAGAACTCTATGTTAAATTAGTTTTCATTATAATTGATTTCAAAAGTGTTGATGTTCATCCTTTTAATCCATTTCCTTGAGCTTGATGATGAGATTCAAGCCATAAGGTTCTCTTTGAAACCTTGGCACAAAGAAACTAAAGCTCACTTTGTCTTGCTAGGATATATATTGGGTTAAATTTATATTTCTCTAAAGTCTTGGTGGAGCTCTAGTAAAGAAATAAAATGAACTTGCATCCATGTTTAAGTTTATGCCTTGCACATCATGTTTACTTTTAATGTCATCACTAAATTCTCAAGAATAAATAAATGAACTTGCATTTCTCATGTTTAAATTCCAAGCTTGCATTTCATGTTTATGTTTTAAGTTGTCACTTAATCTCCAAAGATAATAAAGAGGATGCATCTCATATTTATTTTATGCTCTCACTTTATTTTATAATGGCTAAAAGAATCAACGCATAGCATGTTTATGATTCTAGTTATCACCTAAATCTCTAAAGCTCAAGACTTGCTTCTTTTATCTTAAGTGAAAATTTTAATTGTGAAGATTCTTTCAATGTATAAATCGGCCTCATGATTAAGGTAGGCCTAAAGTGATTTTAAATAAGCTACTGATTTAGTTCTAAAATTTCTTTCAAGAGTAACAAAAAGAATTAGTTTTTAAAAGAGTTTTAAGGCTTTGCAAAGATTCTACGGATACTAGTATCTTACTTGTACTTAAAAATGTGATTTTAAGCAATTATGTGAGGTTCATGATTCAGCCACTAATATGAGTTTAGTACTACTGTATGATGATGATT
The DNA here is from genome assembly GCA_030441495.1 of Dalbergia oliveri. NCBI lineage: Eukaryota > Viridiplantae > Streptophyta > Magnoliopsida > Fabales > Fabaceae > Dalbergia > Dalbergia oliveri. The sequence goes on from JAMLFY010000003.1 coordinate 27,554,553, forward strand.
TGATATGTTTATTGTTGAGGAACAATTCTATGCATGTTAGAAGAGAAACTAGCTATATAAAACAACTGTAAAGCTAGAATTTAGCTAGTTTAAATTTAGTCACTACCAAATCTGTTTTAGTATGTTATAATTCTGTCTAAGATAGGTTAACCACGAAAAATTTGGTAAAAATTAGTATAGGATTTATCTCGAACACTAAAAAAAAATGAAACTAGCAACTAGAAAACTTAAAAGCAAGATTTCTAGAACTCTAAAGAATGGAATTTATACATTATGTCCAGAACCCTTAGAAGTTATAAGAATCTAGTTTTATTATGTTTAGATAAGTGAGAATGATTCATAATTGGTTTAGTAATTAATTTTAGCTTCATAGGGAAAGCCGGTAAAGAAAAAGGGTTAAAAATGCAACTTCTAGCATAGTAAAACCTTGAGAAAGATTTACTGCCTATGCTGCCTCATATAGTTTAATAATGTTCTTAAGGCTTATAATTAATGGTAATAATAGTAATGAGTCCCTTAGATGCATAAGAAATTAGTTTGATAATTAAGGTTACCCGATTTTAGAGTTTAATTGTTTAAGGAGCTTTACTATGAGAATTTAGATGACATCTTTTGATGCTTTGGAATGACAATTTATATGAAGATGTAATGCCTATTGAGAATTTGATATTATTGAATGATTTCATGGCTTGCATGTTATAGTTGCTGTTGCAAACAATGAGAATGCTTATGCATGAAATATGAGAATATGTCATGATAATTATGAATGATAAGTTGCATTATGATATAACATGCAAAGACTTAATGGTGACTTAAAATTATGAGGAAATGATCCTTTGGACCCATCAGACTATAGGTGGTGAAAAGGTGATCCTAAGAAAATGATCCTTTGGACCCATCAGACTATAGGTGGTGAAAAGGTGATTCTTGCCCCTAGCCCGTTCTCTCAAAAGGGTAGAGTTGGGACTTTAACTTATCAAAAGGGATAAGTATATGCTAGTGACGACTAGTAAGGTATGAGCTCATAACCTAGATTACTCCCAAAAGGGTGGAGATAGGGTGGCCCAAGAAAATGATGATGAAAGTAACTTTAAGTCACCTAAGGAACTAAGTAACGTATTATGTGATTATGATGTTCTTCTATGCATAGTATTTATGAGATGATGATGAGAAATATGATGTTCTTCTATGCATAGTATTTATGATATGATGATGAGGAATATGATGTGGCCTTATGCATAGCTATGTTATTATGATATGCTGAATATATATGATAGGAAAAGTTCATTATAAATATGACATGCTAAGTTTATGATGCATTACAAGACGCATGATTAAAAATAATGGACCTCGGAAGTATATTTCCGAACTTAATAAATGAATCTTAGCATGCTCACTATTTCATAATAACCCCGAGGTTCCTAGGACGATGATGATGACACGATGCATATGAGGTGAGTACCCTACTGAGATTCTTTTATAAGTTTCTCACTCCCTCTTTCTTTCTTTCTTTCCATCTCGTCTTCAGAAAGTAAAAGTGATGTTCGTGATTTCCATTGATGCTCTCACCTAGTAGATACACTTGAGCTTGTGAACCAGCTTATTATCCTTGAAGAAATATATTGCTAAACCTTGCACGTGAGCTCAGATATCTATCCCTATTTTTGGGGTATTATTATTATTAGGTGCCGTTAATGGATGTTCTTCCATCCATATTCTATTTATGTTTTATTTGATTGACTACACCTAGCCTAACTCTGTTGGCAGCAAAATATCTATGTGTTATGTAATTATGGATGTCATATGATGGAGCCAATATGATATGTTTTTCATGATATGCTCATTGGTTTTTCGCTTTATCTCGATTATCGTTCACGCTACGCGAGGCTCACGTTTTCAATTATGTTTTAAAAAAAAATGGCTCGTAATTTCATTAAGTATTTTCAAAGTATGGTTAAATAACTGAAGCAAAGAGTAAAGTCTAGTAATTAATCAGAGTACGACCTAGGTGTATTGGGTTAATTATTAGGATGTTACACAAACAAAAAATTTGGGCGTTACATGCTTGTCAAAGATGATAAGAACCCCTTGTTGTGGTGTCACATGCTGTCAAAGATTAGTTAGAAAAAATGACCATGCATATGTCATCTCTCCTTCAACCACAGTGAATACAATTGGCGAATGTTCAAATTACCATCTTATGCAATTGCCATAAGTAGTGTACCCCCATCCTTGCCATACAAATGCGTCCATCTATTAAACAAAATGCTTGTAGTATTTAAACGCCTCAACACAAGGCGAAAATGTCCAAAATACATGATGAAACATCACACATGTGGTGTTAACCAAATTTCCCTCATAATAAAGGAGAGTTGAAATTCCGGACATTGTTCCTGAAATGAATTAAAAAAGGAAAATAATTAGTTAATCGATTAATCTAGAAAATAAAATAAAAATTAAACATCCAAAGGTACGTGGCATAAAAGACTGAACCAAGTACCCATTTCAGGAACTCATTGTAAGAATCTTCCCAATCTCCATAAATCCGAGCAATGGCTTTTTGTTTAGCAAGTCATGCCCTCATATACAAAACTGAAAATCTATCCTTTTCATGCACTTAGGCTTACAACACTCTAATTGGGACCTTGGGTTGGCTTCCACTAGAGAAAATATGCAAGAAGTGATGACATCAATATCCAAGTGGAATTGTGTAACATCCTCTCAAGTACAACCCCATCCTTAAGTCATGGTGTCATACTCGAGAGTTGTTACTCATTAATTAGCGGACCTTTCTTAATTATCTATAGCAAGAATCAATCGAATCGCGTAGTAACTAACTCATGGTTCTATCAAAATATATAGCAAAGAAACAAAGTATTTATTTAGTATAAGTCAAGTACAAAAGGAAGCTCTTCTATGAGCTTCAGTACACATCCGTTCTTTACTATATTTACAGATACATGTACATATCTAAGTACAACAAATACAAGTCTCCACTACTAAGTTATAGAAATTCCAATTCAGTCTTTCTTGTAGGGCTTCACCGTCTTTGAATTAACCTGGAGACGACCAAAACAAACACATAGGGGTGAGAATTCTAAAATTCTCAGGGCATCCCCAAAACATATAATAAAACTCATGCCATCGTTATCATCCCAGCCACTTCGGTTTATTAGTAAAATTATGAGCATCCAACATATATCAAAGGTTCATTTTAAAGTTCAAAAGTCATTCTTCGAAGTGGATTTATTTTAATTACTCATCACCAAGGATACATATGTCATACTACTCAACATCATAATAATTCATTTTCAACTTTACATGCCCTCAGGACATCGAAGGGCACCTTTTCTTGCCCTTTTTGAACTAAAGGGGACCTCTCCTGTGCCCTTTACATATTCAGGGATATTTCCCGTGCCCTTTACACATTTAGGGGACCTTTCCCGTACCCTTTATAGACTAAAGGGGACCTTTGCGTGCCCTTTTCGAACTAAAGGGGACTTCATTCGTTACTTAGTACATATATCATCCTCAAGCTCACATTACTATATGCGTTAGCATAGTTTCTGAATGTCATAATGTTCCCAATATATATATCATTCATTTATCATGTTTCTTTTTTTTTTTTTACCATCGCAAGCTTAAAGCTTATATATACAATAAATCACAAGTAATTCTCATTCATTTCTCATAAACCAATCTTTAATGTCACTAGCATGCATTCATGTACATCATACCTAAACCAAAGATCATTTGACTTCTAAATCAAGAGTTTAATTCATTTCCAGGACAAAAACAACATTTGGCAGAATTTAACTTATGGAGCATGATTTATTTCACAAATTAAACAATCAATTTAAAGGCTATGAAAATTCCTTGAGATACTTCAATATGTCCACAAGGCTTCATAAAAATTTCAGGTTAAAAGAGTTTCTAAATGTGATAATAAAATTCAACAATTTTAGTGGTTAGAGACCCCTTATACTCAGTTAGAACTAGATCTTACAATTTTTAACCCTAGCAAATGATTGAATCAGTCAAAAGAAAAATCATGGTATACTTCGAGATGTTAAAATATCCTGTAAAAATTTCAAAGGATAATTCAATCATTTGCTATGTTAATAAAATTATACAAATTCACAGCTTTAGTTCCAATAGTCTAGCATGAAACCATTTCGGTTTTCTATTTTTTTAAGACATTTAGAGTCAAATTCAGAACTCAAGAAAATTTTTGGGACTAGCCCAAGATGTTAACATATAATTTTTTCATCTTACGACCATGACTACAACATGTCCAGAAAAATCGTGATTATACACCTGAAGAAACCCAAAAATCCAGCAAGTATCACTCAAAATCCTTTTGACAAAAGTGATTCCTATCATCATCCAAACACCCCACCAAAATTAACACATCAATATCAACATATTATCCATCAATACAATTAAAAGTTTCAACCTAACTCAATCAGAAATCATTAGAATAAATTTGAAGAGAAAAGACAAAGAAAAGCCCTACTTGGTTCTTTGAAGTCTGTACTTGTTCTTGATTTTTTTCAAGAACTCCTACGTCCAATTATTGATCAAACCTTCTTAAACCCTCTTTAACAAGGTAGGGATAGCAGCTATGATTCTTGATTGATGAGGTGTGAGTTTGTTATAAGGAGTTGATTCAAGTTTTCAAGAGGTAGTTTGTGTTTGTGATGAAACATGTGGATGCTTGATGTTGATTTTAGAGTTTTCAAGCTAAACCTTGGTATGTAGATGAAGAAGAAAATGAAAGAATGCACCAAGGAGGTCTGCCGAACTTAAGGAAGGAAATGGAGAGTTTTTTATTTTCTTTTATTTCCTTTAAGATATTGTACACCTTAATTATTATGAAATTGTTTTCTTTGAAGATAAATATTGTAATTTTGTGCAATTTCTATTAGTTAGTCATAAAGGTGTAATTGTGTGGCACATCTCAAGCCATACACTTGTCCTCCTTAGGTGGCAAACTTGCATTGCAAGTTTCATTTGTGTAAGAAACTAATATCGATCTTTTACGAACGGGTAAAATACCATACCCAGTAATCTAATATCACCTAAATTAATTATAAGTATAAAATTATCATTCCCACCTATTTCTAACCTTATTCCCATGTTTTCCTAATTTTGCGCCTCCAGTCCTCAATGTTTCAGTTTGCCTGACGGCCGTGGGACCCTAAGGTTACTATTCATCCCGCCCGAAAATTTTTTTTTAAAACGTCCGTTGGCCACCTTCATCGTTGCTAAACTATTATATTTTTAAAATTACTACTAATAAAGCTCAAACTAATTTTTAAATAATTTTTTTAGGGTGTTACAAATTGTATTGTGAAAACTCCTCTAGCTAAGCAAGTATGCTTCCGTTGTACTTTCAACCTCCCATATCCCCTTCTTCCATCTATATGTGACACGAATGCTCCAATTACACCCATTCCTAAAGTGCTTGCATTTTCCTTGATATTTTGTTTGATCTGACTCATGGACCTTGTACTCAACACCTCTTCGGATGTTATAATTTTTAATTGCAAGTAGCACGGACTTTTTATTGGGAAATTGTTGCCCCTTTGCAAGGGGACTCTCCAGAGAATTGCACATTGTATCCACTACCCACAATACCCCTCAACCCCCCTCCATAATCACCTCAGCTTCTTCCATATTCACACTTGAATAGTGACTAACCCTTTGGTTTTCATGCGCATGAGAGTTTCTGAAATGTTGGGTCCAGGGAGGGCACTATCTCATCGTCATCATCTTGCCAAGTAAAAAATTATAACAAATACCACTAGTTAAATTCAAAAATATTTCCCCAATTCATGAATAAGATTCGAACAATATTAAAAAATATGTTAACTACAAAATATAGAAAATATATAGCAACTTCAAACAGGAGAATTAAATTTTACCATCATTCGCTCCTTAGAAATTATTTCATTATACGGCTTATAGCTTGCAATTGGACTATCCAGTTTAGTGCTCCATTGGCCCCTTCTTCCAAATTTACTTGTCCAACATTTTCATTTTTCGTTGGACTTTCTCTTGAAATTATTCTATGAGGTTGAGCTAGTGTTACTCCATCAAAAGCTTGAAAGTGATTTGATCTTTTAGAACTCAATTGCAAATCTCCTATGGCTACAAATATCTCCATAACATGGAGGTCGTGAACTGACTATGACAATCAAACATCATCATCAAATCATCATCAATATTAATGCTGAACTTTCATACCATACCGCATCTCACTGATCAATATAGGTAAGCCGATACATCATCTGGGTTATTTGCTTGTTTCCTTCCTATGATTTGTGAAGAATTTTGCTGTGAACCTTAGAAAAGACTCATAGATGAAAGCACATTAATGAGTATTGGATTTTGACCACAAAACTTGACCCCATCTTGTGAATTTTTAATAATTTCACAATTATAATGAACAAGTAAATAATATCTCGCAAACATTTTTTTTTTCAAAGATTAAAATATAACTCACTCACTCACACTTAGGCTGCGTGATTTGAGCTAAGAGGCCTTGGGGATGGTTGTTTTATAAAGGCTGTGCACCATAATATGTGGCATTGTGCCACGTATTATGATTGCATAATATATGGGACTATCATGTACTATGCAATCATAATATGTGGCATAATGTCACGTATTATGCTTTACGTGAATGTGTTTCATGTATTCTATGTACTAGGCTATCATTAAATACGTGGCAATGTATCATGTATTGCTTTTATTCCAAAAGAGTGTATATTCATCAACAATGTGAACAGCTCCATATCTGAATAATGATTTTTTTTGTTTTTCTTTGGTAAAAGTGCCTCGTTTTCACTTTCACTTTTTTCTTACACAAATACTTTTCATTTACCATTTTCACCCTCTCATCCTTTTATCTTTTTTTTTGACAAAATTGATATATATTTTTTGTTTCCAATAAATTTATTGCGCAATTAATATATCTCCTTTTTTCCTTTTTTTTTTTACAAAATCAAATTAGTTAAAAGATTGATTATTAGATATATTAATATTAAATTTCTAAGTTGATATATTTTGTTAGTTTAGAATATATTAATTTAATTTTTTGTCAAAAAAATTTATTTAAGGGAAAATAATCTAATTTTTAATTTAACAGAAAACAAGACGTATGCGAGTTCGACATTTGAAATTGCCTACAATGAGAAATAAGATACGGGGCTATGTGCAACGTGTTGGTCGCTTTGCTTTGTGGAAATTGGTGACGTAGCAAGGTAAATTAAAAGCTAATCTCAGGATGGTAGAGGTGGAGGCCCGAGACTCATACTTTCCATTTTCCATGCCGGAGTGCACCACCACACGGAAGATGTTGCTGTCTCTATTGAGGCTCCCGACAAATAGGTGGCCTATCATTGTATCTACTATTAATAACTATGAAGCAATTCCTGATTTGTGCCAATATCTATTGGGTGCTCCGGGCCACAAGATTTTAGTGGAGGTATAATAAATTTAATTTGGTTGAACTATGTAAATGGAAACTTGGAAGCCAATTATGATTTAGCAATATAACAAACTGCCCATGGTTTGATAGTGGCCTTGTTTGGCCAATGCATTCTTCTCAAGAAGAGCACTGTTGAAGTACATGTAAAGTATTTGCAATTACTCAAAGATTAGAGCAAATTGGATTATATAGTTGGGGCTCATGCCTTGCCTTGTACTTTTCAGGGGCTATCTCGTTTCTCGCATGGAAACTAGAGAAACTAATGGGTGTGTTGTTTGCTAAATATGGGCCTAGTAGTGGATGCCTTTTTTGGCTCCCATACTGTCCTCCCCATTTGTTTTTCCCCTTACTCCTAGGTAATAACCTTTTTACTTTAATTTCTTTATAGCTGTTGTTAAAATAATAATTAATATCTAATTAAGATAATGTCTCATAGATGGAAGAGACCACATTACCCACGTGACATTAATTTAAAAGACCATCACACTATAAGGTTGCTAATAGATAACTTGGGGCATAGGTAAATATTTGAAATATTGTACAATTTTTTTGTGGCCACCACAGTTATCATTATTTGCATATCTTATGTATTTTTGCCAATGCAATTTCTATGGCAACCATATATGGATCCTATGATTGATGCTCTTATTCCAATGATGTTAAGGTCGAGTGGCAATTATCTTGCTTACTTCATTTTTATGTTTTGAAGTGATGAAGTTGCACCCAACTAACCCAGTTATGCGACAATTTGGGTTGAACCAAGAAGTTCCTCTAGACTAATCTAATCTGTAAGGATTCCATAATAGGGACTTAAGAGGAGCACCACCCACCAATTAGGAAAGAAAACATCAACAATGGGTGACAATGTGGTACCAATGTGCAAACCGTGTATTACCTGGAACTTTCATTATTGATTATTAGCCTTCTGATTTGTATAGGTCTTGGTATTTATCTCATGCTTGAGCTATATAGTTGTCCCTTAAGGTAGCAGATCATCCACCTGCCCACGAAGAAGAACCACCTAAGATGAAGAAGGTCAAGAACCCCCCAAGGAGAATATGAAGCACCCCATTCAACCAGAAGCTCTTCATGGCCATCAACCTTTCTTTCAGCAATACAATAACATTTTTCTATTGGGACATAAACATATTACAATTCCTCATAGCCAATTCCATTGGTGTCCATAGATATAGCAAACTGCATAGTGGCAAGATCCACCACGACATTCCATTAGTGTTTTTGGCCACCACACGTGATAAGATACAACAAACTTTGCAGATATAAGATCTACCATGGCATTCCATTGGTGTTTTTAGCCACCACACTAGTGGTCCTACAAGGTCTATTGGGTCCTCATTCAGGATATTGTTGTCTTCCCTTCACTCCTTATGGGCCACAACTGTTGACCATGGAGAAACTTTGATTTCACCCATTTTGGTGGTTAATCATTTGCATAAGGTAACCTTAACCTCAATATAGATCCAGCTAGACAAATGAATGATTGCCACTGGCCACAAATGAACCCACTTGATATGTCAATTCCACAGATGTTATCCCCTGGTACACATTAGGCAAACATGGAGATAATGCAAAGTCTCAAGAAACCGCTGCATTTGCATCTGCCCAGACAATACAACAAGGTGGTGGACATGTGGACATGGGTGAACATGGTTAGTTTAGATGAGGGAACGGGTGAATAGGGTGGCACAGATGAGGGCAGAGGTGATCAAGGTGGCCAAGTTAGAAGAAAATCCCATGGCTTCATTAATGTGTTGGAAAAGGCTACCAAATAAATTGTAGGAACTATTCGTCATTCATTATGGCTACAGGAACATGTGAAATCGGCTAAAAGGCTTAGCTATTTGCCATTTCAACCACCACCACTCCAGGGGAAGGGGAAAGGGCGTAAGGGAGGTTGAATGTATAGTACCTTTTTCATGTATCTTTTTATGTATTTAGCTATGCACTTCCTGTATGTATTTCGATTTTTTATGTACCTTTGTGTCATTTAAGTTTTTGTGTATTTATGTATGCACCACACTAGTATGTATTTTTATTTACCTTTGTATTATTTGTTATGTACCTTTGCATCATTTAATTTTTTGTGTATTTATTTTAAAGGTAATACAAACATATTAAATTAACACAATAAAATGACATGCATATAAAATGGCACATACATATAAAATGTCATAATAGTCTGCATGACACACACATAAAATGACACAATAACATCCATGAAATAGAATAAAATAACCTAATAGCCTCCATGAAGCATGATAAAATGACATCACTATGAACTTGGGCTAGGAGTGTATGGACAATGGTGTGACTGTGACCTTCACCTCGATAAAGACCACAATGTCGAGGTCCCTGGAGATCATGCATATCCATCTCATTAAGGAAGCGAGTGCTCTTAGGACGGCCTTCTGCTTTGTGCTTTACCGGGATTAGGACAAATCACTAGACCTCTATATCAGGGCCATGTACTTTGGTGCCCACAACCCCAAACTGTCTCTGTACACCTTGTAAACCTTTGCTATTCTTAAACATGACCAACATATCCTCGCCATTCAAAGTTCCTTATCATAGGCGGCAATCACGTGACAATAAGGGATTCTATCAATCTGAAAATTGCCACAGTCACAATATCTATGATTCAAATCAACCTTGTATTCTTCCTTACTAATTTGTTCTTTAACATGGAAAAACTCATTTTCCCCATCAAAGTTGGTCACAATCATGTTTCCAACTATTAGCTCTACTTTTTGCAAGTATATCATGACAGCTTCTAAGAATTCATGACCTATATTTTTTTGTGCATATGCTCCTCACCTTTCTTAGCAAACAACTCAGCCAATCGAAAATATGTTACTCTTATCAATGCTGATTGGAAGATTGTGAGCCCCTTTTAACACAGAATTCATACACTACAAGATTTGTGGCCACGTGTCCTTATTGATATCCACTGTCAAATACCTGCACCCACTTTTCTCATGGAATTTCATTGAGCCAATCTATATATTGGGAGCTACATTCCACGCATCCGCTTATAGTCATTATTGAATTCAGTCTCACTCCTTGAATACCCTGAGAGAACAATGTTTTTAAATTTTAATTTATGAAAATCACATTCACAGGCAATGAAATTAAAAAACACAAGTGCAAGTAAAGTGTAAATTACCCATGCTCATGACAATGCTATACAAGTGGGGTGCCTTGAATCTCCTTAAGAAATTAGCAACGATGTGCCTAATGTACGCCTATGAAATGCTCTCGAGGTTCCCATTAACTATTGCTCCAGGCTATTACTTCTTTAATTGACTCATGGCGTTCAAAAATAACACCAACCTCGTCTTGGGTAACTATTGTACATAAAAAGGCACACAAGAAAAGGGGTTAAATCATGCTTTGCTTTTTTCTTCCCTTCTTAGCTTTTGAAAAACTTAAACAGTATATTATCAAGCTATGAGCTTGAAGTGTAGTAGAAACAACATTAGCTACTTTAGAAAGCTACTCTATTAACCACAACAAGTACGATAACAGCACATATAAGAGATTTAAAGATAACACAAAATACAAAGAGCAATTTAGTAAAATAAAGGTGTTAAAGGAGAGAGATATACTGGACAAAAGTTTTTATACTGGTTTGGCCAATCCTCGATAGCCAACTTTAACAACAGTTGAGTTCTACTAAAACCTTTTCTTACCCAAGAAAAAACAAGGATAGTCTTTATAGTAGCCTTCCCAAGCTCTTACCTGTGACTAGTAGCAAATTCTACTGTCACAAATGAGTGGTATTTGACTAGCCTCTCCAAGCTAAACCCTGACTAGTAACTAACCCCTATTGTCACAACTTGAGTAAGTTTTGACAAGCCTCTCTTAAGCTAAACTGTGACTAGTAGTTCACTTCTATTGTTGTGTTATAAGTAGTTTTTACTTAGCCTTTCCAAGCTATCTTACATTATCACTACCTGGATCGAGGATATAAAGGTTTGTGTTTGGATTTTTAAACTAACCTATACTCAAGTTTCCATAAGATGTACAATAAGACTTAGGAAAACTTGAATGACGTCTTTCTATGATTCTTCCTAAGAAGAATGTATGATCTACTAAAGAACATAGAAAGAAGATTTTTAGAGACAAGGAAACTAATTACAAGATGTAATGAACTTTACAAGAGATGAAGAGAAATTTTCACAGCATTTAAGCACTTGTGCATCCAGATCATCTTTCTTTGTAAGCATTACATCTTATTTATAGATGGTCCCAGGAATGGCAGCAAGTATTGATTCAGAAAGAGGAACATGAAGAGAATCATAAGTAGGGCAGAAACAAAACTAGGAGTTATCAGAAATAGCATCTTCATGAGGAGAACTGGTTTTTGAGACTTTGTCTTCTTCCTCTTCCACTTGGAGTAATTCTTATAGAGGAGGAGGTTGAGGTACCATCAAAATTATAGGTTTCAGGTTCAACTTCTCCTTAGTAGGTTTCTCCACTTTAGGCTTTAGAGTTTGAGAAATCTCTACTTCAGTTGTTTTTTCTTCCTCTTCTTCTTTTGAGGTGTTAATTATCTCATAACCCAGCTTCATCCCTTGCCATCTCCATTAGGAGGATTGTAGTTCTTGAAACATCTTTTGGGTGTCCGAGTTTGTGCTCAATATCCCTCTCTTGATGATTTTGGATGATCCCATTCTTACTGTATCATTCAATTTGGAAAATCTTTCTGAATTTTCTAAACTTTCTAAAGTCAAAGTTTGCATATGAGGATCTTGTTTTTGAAGACACTCTTGCTTTTGCTTGGTTCTTCTTGTAGGTAGAAAAGCGCATGAGAAGGGGTTGAATCGTGCTTCACTTTTCTTTTACTTCTTAGCTTATGAAAACTTTAACACAATACTATCAAGCTTTAAGCTTGTAGTGTAGCGGAAACAATGTAGAGATTTCAAAAAGTAACTTTTTGAATACTAGCATTAGGATAGAACAGCTGAAAAAGATAGACTTTAAGCAAATATAAACAAATAACCATAGTGTACGCCCAATTTTTACTGGAATTTTTACTGTCGTTTGGAATTATCGAATTACCCTAGGTAATTTTTCATATTTTTAGACCGAACAATCCTCAATAAAGGAATATAACATTAGAAGAAAGATTAGGAGCAATTCATGCGAGAGTTGCAAACCCCGATTTTCTGGATGTGTAAAATGACCAAAATGCCCCTGAGGTTATTTTACTAGAAATGAGGATCGTGGGCCCCACCCATCCTCAAGGGGATGTTTTGATGCTAATAAGGGATTGTTTATGTTATGTGTGTTAATAGAGGAGAAGAATCCTAATTTTGCTCTCGCTGAAATGACCAAAACGCCCGCGGCCGTTTTAATTCTTATTGCGTGCCGCTAAGCCGAACCTCACCAAAATGTTTTAAAACATGTTTTTAAGCTATGATTAACCATTAGTTAAGCTCGGGTGGTCTCGGGCAATTTTTAAGTAAAATTACCATTTTGTCCCTATCTTTGCAGTTTTGCGAATTTTGATTTTTGATTGTAGCAAAACCTAAGCAATATTAGGCTCAAATTAAAGGTTATTAGATTCTAATTATTAATCTAGAGTCAAAATTATTTATTTAGGGTGATTAGAACCTAAAATTGCTTAAAAACACCCAAATTGCTTACTAATTCACCTAAGCCCTTAATTGCAAATTCTCTAATTTGCAAAGATACCTTACCTACACCTAAATAATGCATGGAACACACAAATTTCTCCTCCTTGGGCTGTAATGGACGAAATTATTGATGCCATTATGCATCAGAATAATTGCCCAAAGATACACTAAAACAAAATGCCAAAATGTCACTATGAGACATAATTCCCTAAATTCATACAACTTGTCTTGAATCCATGTTTTCCTCCCTTTGTTCCCCATGAAAATCCATCAGCCTTCCTCCTTCATTTGTCCATTTATGAGCTTCAAAATCTCTATAAATAGGCATGCTTGAAGAGGTGTTAGAAGCCTTTGATCATAACTTACACAATTCTAGTTCTTCGGAGCACCAAAAGCTTTCTTTCTTCCTCCTCCTTGGCCGAATTCTCTCTTCAATTTTTCAAAGAGATTTTCTTCCATTTCACTCAAAGAAACCAAGTTCTCTTCCTTTCCTTCAAATCAGATTAGGTAGGGAGTTGTTTCTAAGTTCATTTTATGCTATGACAAGTTATGTTTCTAGCTCAAAAATGATGATTTCATGGACTTTCTTCTAGCTTTCAATTTCGGTTTGTTTTCCCTTTTCTTTTAAAAACATTTCGGCCTTATGGCCTAGATTATGATGAGACCATGGTTTGATGATGAGGTTCTTGAGTGTTGGTTGCAAAGCCTTCACAAGTTAGACCTTTAAAACTTGAAGGTTTCACTAGTTTTTAAAGCTTTACAATTTCTGTTTTTCTTTCCTTAATTTTCTTTAATGATTTCGGCCAAATGGCCTAAGAAGGAATATGATGATAGCTTGATGATGAGGACCTTGAGTGTTGGTTGTAAATCCATCACAAGTTAGGCCTTTAAAGCTTGAAAATTCCACTTGATGCAAAACTTTAAAGAATGATGTTTTTATGATGTAAAAATAAAGATCTTGAGTTTAGAACTTGAAAGATGTATTTTTCACTTTGTCTTGCTAAGATATATATATTGGGTTGAATTTATATTTCTCTAAAGTCTTGGAAGAACTCTAGTAAAGAAATAAAGGAACTTGCATCCATGTCTAAGTTTATGCCTTGCATAATCATGTTTACTTTCTATGTCATCACTAAAATTTCAAGAATGAATAAATGAACTTGCATATCTCATGTTTAAATTTCCAAGCTTGCATTTCATGTTTATATTTCAAGTTGTCACTTAATCTTCAAAGATAATAAAGAGGATGCATCTCATATTTATTTTATGCTCTCACTTTATTTTATAATGGTAAAAGAATCAATGCATGACATGTTTATTTTATGTCATCACCTAAAGATCCTAGAGCTCAAAGACTTGCCCAAGTATCACAAGCAAAGTTGGAAAATGGTAGTATCACTTTCAATTTCCTTAAGATCATTAGAGTTAAAGAATTCATTCTTTAAGAAGTCTTGAGTTTGGAGCTTAATAAGATGTAATAAGAATTCTCTTCTCCTTCACTCTCATGCAACTACCGCCTTTTCTTAAGATTCTCTTCTCCCTCCACTTGGTCCTGTAGACTACCGCCGCTAGCTTCTTGCATCATGTTTATATTTCAAGCTCTTGCATCATGTTTATATTTCAAGCTCTTGCATCATGTTTAATTTTCAATCACCTTAAATCTTAAAGATAAAGAAATGGATTTGCATATCATGTTTATAATTCCAAGTTATCACCTTATAATGACAAGATTAAAATGAGGTTGCATAGCATGTTTATGATTCTAAGATATCACATAAATCTCTTAAGATCAAGACTTGCTCCTTTTATCTTAAGTGAAAATTTTAATCATAAACATTCTTTCAATGTATAAAACGGCCTCATGATTGAGGAAGGCCTAAAGTCTTATGACTTCTTTCAATTTTAACAAGAAGAATTAGTTTCTAAAGGAGTTTCGAGGTTTTACAAATATTTTACGGAAACCAGATCACATGTGTACTTGAAATGTGACTTCAAGCAATTATATGAGGTTCATGATTCGGCCACTAATCTGAGTTTAGTACTACTATATGATGATGGTTTAATATGTTTGAAGTTGTGATAATTATGGTTTATTGCTAAAGGAATGATTCTATGCATGTTAGAAATAAAACTAGCTTCCTAGAAAACCGTAAAAGCAAGATTTCTAGGACTCTAGAGAATAAAATTTATGCATTCTGTCCAGAACCTTTAGTGGCCTTAAGAACCAGATTTTATTATGTTTAGATAAGGGACAATGATTCATAATTGGTTCAGTAATTAATTTTAGCATCATAGGGAAAGCCGGAACAGAAAAGGTTAAAAACGTAACTTCTAGCATACCATAAAACCTTAAGAACAACTTACTATCTATGCTACCCCATATAGTCTAATAATGTTCTTAAGGCTTATAATTGATGGTAATAAATCCCTTAGATGCATAAATAATTAGTTTGATAATTAAGGTTACCCAATTTTAGAGTTCAGTTATTAAAGGAGCTTTACTGGAGAATTTTAGATGACATCTTTTGATACTTTGGAATGTCAGCTTATATGATGATGTAATGCCTAGAATTTGATATTATTGAATGATTTCATGGCTTGCATGTTATAGTTGCTATTGCAAACAATGAGAATGTTCATGCATCTTGATGATTATGATATAACATGCTAAGACTTAATGGTGACTTAAACTTATGAGGAAATGATCCTTTGGACCCATCAGACTATAGGTGGTGAAAAGGTGATCCTAGAAATGATCATTTACACCCATCAGACTATAGATGGTGAAAAGGTGATTCTTGCCCCTAGCCCGTTCTTTCAAAATGTAGAGTTGGATTTTAACTTATTAAAGGGATAAGTATATGCTAGTGACGACTAGTAAGGTATGAGCTCATAACCTAGATTACTTCCAAAAGGGTGGAGTATAGGGTGGCCCAGGAAAATGATGATGAAAGTAACTTTAAGTCACCTAAGAAACTAAGTAACTGCATTATGTGAATATGATGTTCTACTATGTGTACGCCCAATTTTTACTGTAATTTTTACTATCATTAGGAATTACCGAATTACCGTAGGTAAATATTATATAAAATTTGAGACCAAACAATCCTTAATAAAGGAATATAACGTTAGAAAGAAGTTATGAGCAATTCGTGCAAGTATTGCAAACCCCAATTTTCTGTACGTGTAAAATGACCAAAATGCCCTGAGGTTATTTTACTCAGAAAATGAGGATCGTGGGCCCCACCCATCCTCAAGGGATGTTTTGATGTTAATAAGGGATTGTTTGTGTTATGTGTGTTAATAGAGGAGAAGAATCCTAATTTTGAGCTCTGACGCGAAATGACCAAAACGCCCTTACGCGTTTTAACTCCGATTGCGTGCCGCTTAGCCGAACCTCACTAAAATGTGTTAAAAGGTGTTTTTAAGCCATGATTAACCATTGGTTAAGCTCGGGTGGTCTCGGGCAATTTTTAAGTAAAATGACCGTTTTGCCCCTCTTTGTGAGTTTTACAAATTTTGAGATTTTTGATTTGTCTATCGAAACCTAAGCAATATTAGGCTCAAATTAAAGCTTATTAAATTCTAATTACTAATCTAGAGTCAAAATTATTTATTTAGATTGATTAGAACCTAAAATTGCTTAAAACACCCAAATTGCTTAGTAATTCACTTAAACCCTTAACCGTAAATTCTCTAAATTGCATGAATACCTTGCCTACACCTAAAAAATACATGGAACACACAAAATCCTCTTCCACAAGGCTGTAATGCACGAAATTATTGAGTAATAAGTCAGAAAATTATTACACAAAAATCCAAAGAATGAAAACAAAGAATCATGAAAACATGGAAACATGATTCCATGTTTTAAGCCACCAAACAAAATGATTTTTCTTCCTTATTTTTTTTCCTCTAATTTTTGGTCAGATTTCTTTCCTTCCCTTGTCCATTTATGAGCTGCAAAATCTCTATAAATAGGCATGCTTGAAGATAGTTTAGATGCTTAGTTCATAACTTACACAAATTCTAGTCTTAGGAGCACCAAAAGCTTTCTTTCTTTCTTTCTCTTGGTTGAATTCTCCCTTCAGCTTTTCAAGGATATTTTGCTTCATTTCACTCAAGGAAACCAAGTTCTCTTCCTTTCTTTCAAATCAAATTAGGTAGGGAGGTGTTTCTAAGTTCATTTTATGCTAAGACAAGTTATGTTTCTAGCTCAAAAATGATGTTTTCATGAGCTTTCTTTTAAGTTTTCATTTTCAGTTCTTCCTTTCTTTTTAAAGTATTTTGGCCATATGGCCTAGCTTATGATGAGACCATGGTTTGATGATGAGATTCTTGAGTGTTGGTTGCAAAGCTTTCACAAGTTAGATCTCTAAAACTTGAAGGTTTCACTAGTTTCCAAAGCTTCTAAAATTTCAATTTTTCTTTCCTTATTTTCCTTTCATGGTTTCAGCCAAATGGCCTAGGAAGGAATGAAATGATGGCTTGATGATGAGGACCTTGAATATGGGTTGTAAATCCATCACAAGTTAGGCCTCTAAAGCTTGAACATTCCATTTAATGCAAAACTTTAAAGAATAATATTTTTATCTTGAGGTTTGAATATGAAATATGTATTTTTACTTTGTCTTGCTAAGATATATATATTGGGTTGAAAACATAATTCTCTTAAAGTCTTGAAGGAGCTCTAGTAAAGAGATCAAGTGAACTTGCATCCATGTTTAAGTTTATGCCTTGCATAGCCATATTTATTTTATGTCATAACTAAATTCTCAAGAATAAATAAATGAACTTGCATATCTCATGTTTAAATTTCAAGCTTGCATTTCATGTTTAAATTTCAAGTTGTCACTTAATCTCTAAAGATAATAAAGAAGTTGCATCTCATGTTTATTTTATGCTCTCACTTTATTTTATAATGGCTAAAAGAGTCAATGCATGGCATGTTTATTTTATGTCATCACCTAAAAATCCTAGAGCTCAAAGACTTGCTTATGAATCATAAGCGAAGAAATGAGATAATTGGAGTTAAAGAATTTATTCTTTAAGAAGTCTTGAGAATTGGAGCTTAAAAAAAATGTAATTATCATCTCCCTCACCGGTCCTATGCGGACTACCGCCGCTCGTTGCTTAAGATTCTCTTCTCCCTCACCGTCCCTATGCGATTACCGCCTTCAGCTCTTGCATCATGTTTATATTACAAGTTCTTGCATCATGTTTAATTTTCAAGTTATCACCTTAAATCTTAAAGATAAAGAAATGGAATTGCATATCATGTTTATAATTCCAAGCTATCACCTTATAAAGATAAGATTAAAATAAGGTTGCATAGCATGGTAATAATTCAAAGATGTCACCTAAATCTCTAAAGCTCAAGACTTGCTCCTTTTATCTTAAGTGAAAGATTTAATTATGAACATTCTTTCAAGTTATAAATCGGTCCCATGGTTAATTTAGGCCTAAAGTCCTATGACTTCTTTCAAGTTTAACAAAAGGAATTAGTTTTAAAAGAGTTTTAAAACTTTGTAAGAATTTTATGGGAAGCTAGTAATTTATGTGTACTTAAAATGTGATTTGATGCTTATTAAGAATTTGGTGTCATTGATTGATTCCCTGGTTTGTATGTTATAGTTGTTGTTGCAAACAATGAAAACTTATGCATGAAATAAAGACATATTCTGTTACCTGGAAGAAAGTGTATTACTGTAAGAGTGCAATTTGGAAAGATCCTGGCTAAGGAAAGATTTGGTATTTAAGCGTGTCCATTGTGACCCACCTCTCTTTCCTGGAATCTCCAGATGCATGATTACAGTTGGTATATATTATTTCGGCATAAGACTATAAATGAGAAAATGTTATGATGATTATGAATGAAGAATTGTATTATGATATAACATGCAAAGACTTAAAGGTGACTCAAAATATATGAGAAAATGATCCTTTGGACCCGTCAAACTATAGGCGGTGAAAAGGTGATTCTTGCCCCTAGTCTGTCTCTCAAAAGGGTAGAGATGGAATTTTTACTTATCAAAAGGGATAAGTATGTGCGGTGACGACTAGCAAGGTATGAGCTCATAACCTAGATTACTCCCAAAAGGGTGGAGTATAGGGTGGCCCAGGAAAATGATGATGAAAGTAACTTTAAGTCACCTAAGAAACTAAGTAAATGCATTATGTGAATATGATGTTCTGCTATGCATAGTATTTATGAGATGATGATGAGAAATATGATATTCTGCTATGCATAGTATTATGAAATGATGATGAGGAATATGATGTGATTTTATGCATAACTATGTTATTATATATGAAAGGAAAAGTTCATTATAAACATGACATGCTAAGTTTATGATGCATTATAAGACGCATGATTAAAACGACGAACCTCGGAAGTATATTTTCGAACTTAATAAATCAATCTTAGCATGCTCACTATTTCATAATAACCCGAGGTTCCTGGGGACGATGATGATGACACAATGCATCATGAGGTGAGTACCCTACTGAGATTCTTTTTATAAGTTTCTCACTCCCTCTATTTTTCTTTCCATCTCGTCTTCACAAAGGAAGGAAGCGTTCGTGAATCACATTGAGGTTGTCAGTAGCTGAACTTAATCCTAGTTTCACTCGTATATTTCAGATATCTATCCCTATCCCTGAGTGTTATTACTAGGTGCCATTAATGGATGTCCTTCCATCCATATATTATTTATGTTTTATTAGATTGCCTACACTTAGTCTTATTCTGTTGGTAGGCAAAATATCTATATGATATGTAATTATGGATGCTGTATGATGGAGCCAATATATTATGATGTGATGTTTGTAAATTCCTATGTGTCTTTTAAATTTTGCTAAATCATTTACGTTAAGCGGCTCACGTTTTCAATTATGTTTAAAAAAATGGCTCGTAATTTCACTAAGTATTTTCAAAGCATGATTAAGGAACTGAAGCAAAGAGTAAAGTCTAGTAATTAATCAGATCCTCCTAGGTGTATTGGGTTAATTATTAGGGTGTTACACTATGCATAGTATTTATGAGATGATGATGAGAAATATGATGTTCTGCTATGCATAGTATTATGAAATGATGATGAGGAATATGATGTGATTTTATGCATAACTATGTTATTATATGTGAAAGGAAAAGTTCATTATATACATGACATGCTAAGTTTATGATGCATTATAAGACGCATTAAAAAAGAACCTCGTAAAGTATATTTTCAAACTAATAAATCAATCTTAGCATGCTCATTATTTCATAATAACCCAGAGGTTCCTGGACGATGATGATGACAAAATGCATCATGAGGTGAGTACCCTCTAGATTTTTTTATAAGTTTCTCACTCCCTCTATTTTTCTTTCCATCTCGTCTTCAGAAATAGAAGGAAGCGTTCGTGAATCACATTGAGGCTTTCGGGTAGCTGAACTTGATCCTTAGTTTGACTCGTATATTTCAATATCTATTCCTATCCTTGGAGTGTTATTGTAACACCCAAAAAAATAATAATAATTACTTAAAAATTAATTTAAGCTTTATTAGTCGTAATTTCAAAAATCTAACAGTTGGGCACTAATGGGCGGCCCAACAACCTGTCAAAAAAAAAAAATTTTGGGTCGATGAATAGTAACCTTGCGGGCCCCACTGCCCGCCTACAGCTGAAACCCTAGATTTGGGCCCCGAAGGTGCCCGAAATTAGGAAAACATGGGAATGAGGTTAGGAATATCTGGGAATGATAATTTTATACTTAAAATTAATTTTCGGGTAATATCGGTTTAATCGGGTACGTGTTTACCCGTTCGGCAAAATTTCAATGTACAGTTCTTACATTAATGAAACTTGCAGAGCAAGTTGCCACCTAAGGAGGACAAGTGTGTGGCTTGAGATGTGCCACACAATTACACCTTTATGACTAACCAATAGGAATTGCACAAAATTACAATGATTATCTTCAAAGAAAACATTTTTGGACTTGAAAATTCTATGTATTTTGCCCTAAACTCAAAATATCAACATCTTATCATTTCCCTTCATCATAATTTCGGCCAGACCTATCTAAGAACCATTCCTCCATTGTTCTTCCTCTCAAACTCCATTAACAAGCTTCAAGCTTGCAAAACCCTAGCTCAAAGTCACTAAAACCACAAACTCTCTTCACTAAACTTATTCTATTCATCATAACCTACAAATCTAACCGATTATAATTTGAATCCATCACTTTTTTCAACTTTGAGGGAACACAATCAGAGGTTAAAGGAAGGGTTTGATGTTGGTGGGGAAGCTTTGAAGTGAAGCAAAAGCATTCTAGAGCATCCTTTGGAGCATAGAGCTCAAGAGCTCTCAAAGTAGGGTTTTCTGCTACCTTTTTTGTGGAATTTTTCAATTCTGTTTTGGCTTGCCCTAATTCCGAAAATTTTGATGATTCTGATGGTTAACATATTGATATTGATGTATGAATTTTTGTGTTGTGTTTGGATGGTTTTAAAATGGGTTTTCTCTCAAGTGAAATTGGAACTAGGTTGCTGGACTGAATTCTGTTCTGTAATCAGAATTTCTCACGAATTTTCTGGAAAATTTGTGGGTGGTTTCATGAGCCATGAAAATTATATGTTGTAGTTAAGCCCTTAAACTAAATACACGAATTTTCTTGGGGGTTAATTTTAAGGTTTGATGCCTCAAAAAAATTAGGAACCGAATTGTAACTGCTGCTGTCTAAACTATTGAAACTGAAGTAACAAACTTGCCCGAATTTTTAATCATAGCAATTGATTGAGATATCTCCTGAAATTTTTACACAAGACTAATAACATGTTGACATACCTCTGTGAATTTTCTTGTACCTTGATTCCATCGAATTCTAGGGTTAAATATTTTGAGAACACAAGTCTGGACCATGAATTTGTGACTTCTGACCACCAGATTTGCCTATTTTATTGAAGTAGTTATATAACTCTGATTGCCCTGAAATTTTTACAGGTTGTTTTAGACACATTGAAGTGTCATGTGAAATTTTCCTTAAGGGTGGAATGGTTGTTTTGTATGGTAACAAATTGTTGTGCCTAGAACTTCAATTCTGCCAGGATAATGAGATGTGGAAATGGCTGAAATTCTATGATAGTATGTGCATATCTTACTATGTATGTTTGAGACATATGGGGAAAACAGAAACAAGGCTTAGAAAGAATTGAGAGGGAAGGCAAAAAGAAGGACTTCCCTAGAAAAGTTATGAGTCGAGACGTGTCGGCTAGGCATAGACCTGTGAGTGATCCGGAAATGGAAAAAAATGAAGTTTGATCTTTAATAGGAATGAGCTCATGTCTAGCAGTCTATGGTCCTCTGAAGTTGTGAATTGTGAATGTATATCTCTGATAAGCCTTCCCTATGTTGAGAAAATTGAGAAAGACATGAAAAATGGAGTTTCTGATTGTACATATTATTACTCAATCGATTATGGTGATATTATCCTTAGTTTCCCTTACGGTTTTCAAGATTTCTGTGTATGATTTTGTATGAATTGTATATGCATGAATTGCTTATGCCTACTGTGTGTAGTATATGGGGGAACTACCCTACTGAGAATTTTATAATATTCTCACCCCTATGTGTTTGTTTTGTCGC
Organism: Dalbergia oliveri; assembly: GCA_030441495.1. Classification (NCBI taxonomy): domain Eukaryota; kingdom Viridiplantae; phylum Streptophyta; class Magnoliopsida; order Fabales; family Fabaceae; genus Dalbergia; species Dalbergia oliveri. Next base: position 27,577,335 of record JAMLFY010000003.1, read on the forward strand.
CCAGGTTAAGCCAGGGATGGAGTTGCTATGCAAAGGAGTGTAGGATTGCTGGAGTATAGGAGTTCCGTTTTATTTCCACGGACTTAGTGAAATGAGTATGTATGTAAATGTATTAGAAGACAGATATGTACTAAAGCTCATAGAGGAGCTTCCTTATGTATTTTTAGCTGTATGTTTAATAAACTTGATGTTTACTTGTAAGATGTTTTAATAGAATTACACTTAGTTATCTCGTACGTAAATCGAGCTTGTTATAGATAATTAAGAGTCCGCAATTAACAAGTAACATCTCTCAATATGATATCATAGTTTATGAATGGGGATATACTTGGGAGGATGTTACAGTTATTACTAGGTGCCATTAATGGATGTCCTTCTATCCATATATTATTTATGTTTTGTTAGATTGCCTACACCTAGTCTTATTCTGTTGGTAGGCAAACTATCTATGTGTTATGTAATTATGGATGTTATATGATGGAGCCAATATGATGTGTTTTTTTTATGCTATATCTGCACGTTATTCGCTTTAGTTTTATTATTGTTCACGTTATGTGCGGCTCACGTTTTCAATCATGTTTTAAAAAAAATGGCTCGTAATTTCACTAAGTATTTTCAAAGTATGATGAAAGAACTTGAAGCAAAGAGTAAATTCTAGTAATTAGATACAACCTATGTGTATTCGGTTAATTATTAGGGTGTTACACATAGAGCAACAAAAGTAAAAAGGATAAGGGAGAAGAAGATATTGCACAAATATTTTTATACTAGTTTAGCCAACCTGCCTACATCTAGTTCTTAACCACGTTGAGTTTCACTAACACCATTCTTAACTTGAGAAACAAACCAGATAGTCTTTACAATAGCCTTTCCAAGTTCTAACCTTATGACAGACAACCCCTACTATCACTAACCAAGTAGTTATTCACTAGCCTCTTCAAACTGAACCGAGTAGTCTTAGACCAGCCTTTCTAAGCTAAATCGAGTAGTCTTTAACCATCCTCTCCAAGCTAAACCATGACCAGGAAACAACTTTACTATAGCGTTGCAAGTAGTCTTTGACTAGTTTCTCTAAGCTAAACTCACATCGATCATTATTAGCTCGAGGATACAAAGGTTTGTGTTTGGGTTTGCAACTTAAACCAACCTATACTCAAGTTTCCTTAAGATGTATAATGAATAACCTGGGATAACTTGAATGACTTCTTCTAGAAATTCTTCCTTGGAAGAATGTATAAATTATTTAGGAACGTAGAAAGAAGATTTTTACAACAAGCAAACTAATTGCAAGATGTAATAAACTTTAAAAGGAATAAGGAGAAATTTTCATAGAGTTTCAGTTTAGCGTCAAAGTCTCTTTTATTTGAAAGCATAGCATCTCTATTTATAGATGGTCTTCATTTTTTACTTGTTGCCCTTGATCAGTTTCCAAGTGACACATGTTGATCACCTGTTTATGTCTTAGAACTACAGTAGAGGAGTAGTGTAACGACTCGTCTTTTTGCATTGTCTCTAATAAAATAATTAATTGTGAGTAATCGGTAGGGATTTTAAAAATTTTACGACGCAGTTATGATCAAAACAATATAAGGATTTCCAAAAAAAAAAAAAAAAAAAAAAAAAAACGAAAATTTATTTAATATTATTAAAAAATTCAATATAATAATATTATAACTAGAGATATAGAATAAGGCCTATAAGTGGTATAAGGACATTGAAAAATAATGATAAGGTTAAATAGATGTTTTTAACCCAGGAAAATTCTTAGGTATCAATTGGGTACCAAAATGGTAATAATTGGTACACGAAAGTGGAATAACTGGTACACCAAAACATTGAGTTTGGTAAAAATAATGGATGTTATCGGATCCCAAATAAAATTTTACTCACGACAATTAAATATGTATAGCTATTTCTAATACTGATACAAGATAAATTGATCTGTAAAATGAAATATCTATCCTTTAGTCCAACTTACTCTCCAAGTAACGTTGGTTATAAAAATCAAAAATGAAGAAATACTCCTTCTTTCTCGTACAGATTGCGTTTCCTTCTTGCTAATTTTCCTTTGCATTCTCTTTGCAAAAACTCCCCTAAATCACCATATGTACAAAGGCATATCTTAGGTAAACCTCTAAACCACTTCAAGAAGCATCCTCTCTACATCAAGCTCAACTAAAAACCTTGTTTTCTCTCCTTGGAACCATAGGCGTACAAGAAGGCTGAAAAAGGAGTTTGAGGTTTGAGTGAAAGGAAGCAAAAACCTTGAGGGAGGTAGGAAAATTATCCTAGTCTCTTGCTTTATGATGTTTAGCTATTTTGCTAAGATAAGTGCTTGGTTTTCTTGGTGTTATAATGCTGGAATTTGAACCAATTTAAGGTTTATGATTACTTGAGTTATGATGGAATTAGCTATATTGGAATCTGAAATTTTTCCAGCAACTACATGTGTTAGAATTGATAGATATGGAAGAATACATCTAGAACAACTCTTGTGCACTTGCTGAAAAACCTGAAACCAATTTTTAGAATCTATAATGGATTAAGTTGTGATGAGGTTTTGTAATTAAACAACCAGAATTTGTGTTTTAGAATTTCAGAATTTATAAGTGCTTGGATTGTTATGTAATCTTGTGTATTGGAAATTGTTAGTGCTGGAAATTGTTAGTGTGCTGAAATTTTACAGCACTAATTCTTGGTTTGCATGATTTAAGAAGTGCTCTAGGTGGGTATATGCTAGAGTCTTATGTGCTGGAATTTTTGTAACTATTCTTGAGTTGTATTATCTTGCTATACATAATATTCAAAGCTTGAAAAAAAAAAAATGGCAACAAGACTTGGTTGTATCTTCAAAATTTATGAGTAATTGTTGTTCAAGAAACTTGGTTTCTTTCCCTTGAAATTTGTAAGAATCACATCATGAAAAATTTTACAAGTTATGATAACATAAAATCTCATAAAAAGTTTCATAGACTTTAGAATATCTCATAAGAATTAAGGAGATTTCGAGAAAATCTCAAGCAAGAATATGAGATATAGACTTATTAAAAGAGATTTCTCTTGAGAATCATAAGATTTTCCTAAGCTAATATTAAAGATCCTTGAGAAAAGAGAAAATTTAAGAAATAAGTTTTATGTAATGTAAATTGCTTAGTGGTAAGCTCATGGATTCACGGTAGTAGTAGACGTGCTACGCCCTTAGAACTATATCAGGTTGTAATCGCGACGGCGTTACATCGTTAAGAGAAAAGGGATGTCCTGAGAAAGAATAGCGAGGCTATTCAGATGAGATGTAGTAGACGTACTCCATCTAGTGAACTATATCAGGTTGTAACGACGACGTTACATCGTTGACAGGTTAACCATAGAGAAGTATATCAGAGAGTCCTACGGGTTTTACCATTAAGTTTAACTTTATCTAATAAGAAATTAAGACTTAAGAAAATAATGACATTAATAAATAAGACCATTACATAAACAACCAAACATTACATTGCTTATTTTGCATTAAGTTGAATATCATTGAGTAACGGACTTGTGTTTTCCTCCTGGAATCATTGATTCTCATTCTGATGTGATGTATTTTATATAGATGGCGTCGATCGTGTTCTTTCTAGAGATGCCTAATGTGCAGTGGCACTATGACCGGAGCTAGGGTCACTGGATTCTGGTTGTTGAGTTCGTATCCATATTTATGTACTATCTGCCCGCCACTTGCTTGACAGACATAGTATGACCTAGAGTCCTCATATTATCTGACTATCATGGCTCGTGCGCTGACCTTTTGATGAGCTGATTGAGGGAGTTAGGTTTATCTATACATAGTTGGCTATATTTTGTTAGGCCCTAACCCAGATTCAGGTGGTCACTGGAGGACCAGGGTAGGGTTGTTTAAAGTAAATATGTAAATAGGTGTGAGCGTATATACTATACTTATATGACTTGACTGACTAAGGACTTGATATAAAATGTGAATTATTGTGTGACCGACTTCCTAGGATTGTGTTGTACTCTCAATATCTCTATATAGAGATTATTATGTTGAAAGGATTGCGATATGCAAAGAAATTGAAAATTAGTATAGCTTTTAGTGCAAGGCTCATATTTATTACAACACCTACACATATAATTCCTATGAATGAGAAAGATAAAGTCTATAAGGCAGTTATGGGTAACAACTACTTTGTAATGTTATGACTCGAGCATAGCACTATAGTAGGATAGGGTGTTACATTATGGTATCAGAGCTGCACCTCTCCAGGACGTGGTTCGGGACGAACCAAGCGGAAGTTGGTGGGCATGTAATGCAGGAGAGGCAGGGAGTAATCGTGCGAGAGGGGACAAGGAGCGGCTCCGCCTCCAAGCGGGGGTACATGAATGAACCGATTACACAAATGAGAGGATCCTGAGTTATAGGTATGGGACTACATAAGGAAGGCTTATATGAATTGATTGGTACTACCTATGCCACAAAGATGCATCTTTCTTTGGTAGCCCACTAAGAACTTAGTAAGCGTGCTTGACTTGGTAATTTTGGGATGGGTTCCTGAAGTTTTCCTAGGAAGCGTGTGAGTGAGGACAAAGCATTTGAAAAACCTGTTGGTTTGTGGGGAGACCAATCCATAAAGCAGGAGGGATGTTACAAATGGTATAGAGAGTCATCCTTTTAGAGCCTGGGGATGGTCTAACTTGCTTCTAAAGCATGCTCTAGACTTTAGTGTCATGCAATAAAATCTTATCTGTTTAGATAAGGAGTAAAATATATGCATGATTGCTTACCTTTGAAGTACTTAGTTTTGTCACACTAAGCTTTGTGTTGAGTTTGATCACCTCAATATTTATGTTATGTGTGACAGGAACTAATGGCTCCAGGTAGGCGCCCTAGTACTAACAACAACCGCAACAACACGCCTGATGACACGGGTTTAGGCAGGATTTTGGAATATGGCAAGTCAGAGACAAGCAGAGGCTGCTAATCGAATGATGGAAACACTGGAAAGACAAATGGGACAAGGAGATCAAAATGGCAATGTCAATGAGCGATTAATGTTCTCGGAGTTTCAAAAGGCATGTCCACCTCGTTTTAGGGGCACTGTGAACCCTGATAAGGCGGAAGAATGGATGCAGACAATTGAGAAAATTTTCAGGATTGGACCTCAAATCAACAAAAGGTGACATTTGCTGCTTGTACTGGATGTGATGCAAATTCCTGTGGTTGGAACACGAAGACTTTTGGAGGGAATTGGGGTTGAGATTACTTGGGAGGTATTCAAGGAAGCCTTTTATAAGAAATATTTTTGTTTCTATAAGAAATGCAAAAGAGTTGGAATTCCTGAGACTCCAACAGGGGAATATGACTGTACTGAAATACAGCTAAATTTGAGGAATTATGTAAGTTTTCTACCATTTACCAGGAGAGCCCCAATGAAGAGTGGAAATGTGTGAAATATGAAGGGGGTTTGCGAGAGAATATCTTGATGATGTAGGGCCAATGGAAATTAGAGATTTCCCTACATTGGTGAATAAGAGCACTCTCGTGGAAGAATATGCTAAGAAGTTGACTATATCCCGAGCAAAGCAATATGATAATAGGAGGAAGTTTGCCCGCAAGGCCCAAGATTTAAACCTGCCCTACCACCACGAAGGGATTTTTCCTATGAGAACGGAAAGGGAAGCACCTTAGATCCTTTACTAATAAGGAATGCCCGAAATGTGGAAAGTATCATGGTGACAAACCATGTTTGTTTGGACAAAACATTTGCTATCGCTGAAAAGCCAGGCCACATGAGTGGGGAATGTCCGACTAGAGATTTGCCGCCTTTCTAGGCCACAACAACACGGGACGTGTTTATACTATGAATGCTGAGGAAGCTACACGATCCGAGGAACTCATTAAAGGTAAGTGCAGAATTAATCAAGAATCCCTAGTAGTGTTGTATGATTCAGGAGCCACACACTCATTTATATCTTTGAAATGTGTGCATTTTCTGAATCTCCATATTTGAATTACCCTATGATTTGGCTCCACACACCTACTAATAAACCTAAAGACAAGTCAAGTTTGTAAGGGTGTTCTTGTTCAACTTGAAGGTAGGACATTCATAATTGACTTAGTCTGTCTACCATTAGTTAGTCTTGACCTTATTCTTGGCATGGATTGGCTTTCTGCCAACCATGTGATGTTAAGGTGCTATGATAAGACAGGAGTATTCCCATCAGATGTCCTCTCTAACAAAAGATCTCCATGTGTTTTTACCTAAATTCCTTTGAATTAGGATGTGGGAAATCTAGTAAAGGGTATGTATTCTTGTTGACTAGTGTAGCAGAAGGTGAGCAGGAGTTAGATGAAATACCGGTAGTTCAAGAATACTCGATGTATTTCCAGATGATATACCAGCATTTCCCCACAAAGGGAAATAGAGTTCTCCATTGACTTGGTACCAGGAAGGTCCGATTTCCATAGCTCCTTATCGAATGTCTCCTTTGGAATTAGTAGAATTGAAGAAGCAAATTGAAGAGCTTGAGTAAACATTTCATCCAACCCAATGCATCACCATGGGGAGCTCCTACTATTGGTGAAAAAGAAGGATGGAGGTATGAGGCTATGTGTTGACTATAGACAACTAAATAAGGTGACGATTAAGAATAAGTATCCCTCCCAAGGATTGATGATCTCATGGATCAACTGAGGGAGCGACAATATTCTCCAAGATTGATTTGAGATCGGGTATCACCAGATTTAAAGTTGGGAAGTAGATATTCCAAAGACTGTTAGAACAAGGTATGGGCATTATGAGTATACGGTGATGTCCTTTGGATTAACGAATGCCCCAGCAATTTTCATGGACTACATGAATCGAATTTTCCAACCCTACCTCGACAAGTTTGTGGTTGTCTTTATAGATGATATTCTCATCTATCGAAGACCGAGGAAGAACATGAGATGCACCTCGAACAGTGCTAGAGATTCTGCGAGAGCGGAAACTGGACGCCAAGCTATCAAAATGCGAGTTTTGGATGAAGGAAGTAAAATTCCTTGGTCATGTCGTGTCAGGGAGGAATCAGTTGATCTACCAAGATTGAAGGTTCTAAAGTGGGAAAGGCCAACCACTATTACAGAGATTCGAAGCTTCTTAGGATTAGCGGGTATTACAGAAGATTTATCAAAGGATTCTCCCAGATATCTTTGCCTTTGACAAAGCTAACCCGCAAAATACACTGTTGACTTGGTCGATAGAATGTGAGAAGAGTTTTCAAGAACTAAAGAGAGATTGACAATAGGCACCAGTGTTGGTCTTGCAGATCCACACGGTCCATTTGAGGTATACTGTGATGCGCCAGGGAAAGGCTTAGGGTGTGTTCTATGCAGAAATGTGGTAGCCTATGCTTCAAGACAGCTGAAGTTGCATGAGGTGAACTACCCTATTCACGATCTTGAACTAAAGGAGTGTTCGCTCTGAAAATTTGGAGACACCATCTCTATGGAGTGAAGTTTGAAGTCTTTTCTGAATCACAAGAGCCTCAAATATCTTTTCAATCAGAAGGACTTAAACATGAGACAACGTAGGTGGATGGAATTTTTGAAGGATTATGACTTTGACCTAAGCTACCATCCAGGAAAGGCAAATGTGGTAGCAGATGCCTCAGGAAAGACCTTGAGTATTTCATGGATGATGATTAAGGAGGCAGAGTTAGAAGAGACTTTTCGAAACCTTAAATTGGGAGTAGAAGAAAGGCCTAAAAGTGTATATTTAGGTCAAATTAGGATCACAAGTGACATCAAGAAGGAGATTTCACGAGAGGAAGATTTAGAATTTCAGAAAACCATGACCTCAGTCAATCTGGGAAGCATAACGGTTTTGCCCGAGATAAAGATGGGATATGGAGGTATCAAGATCGGATCTGTGTGCCAAAACGGAAATCTTCATCGTGATATTCTAGAAGAAGCTCACCAAGGTAATTTCTCTACACCCAGGAGTCACAAAAATGTATAGAGATCTTAAAAAGATGTTCTGGTGGCCAAGGATGAAGGTTGATGTCAGAAATAGTATCTAAGTGTTTGACTTGTCAGAAGGTGAAGATTGAACATAAGAAGCCACCAGGCACACTACAACCTCTTGAAGTTCCAGGATGGAAATGGGAAAGCATTTCTATGGACTTTGTGACGGGATTGCTAAAAACACCATCAGGATATGATGCCATCTGGGTTATAGTGGATAGACTAACTAAGTCTGCACACTTTCTACCTATCAGAGCCTCATATTCTCTGGAGAAGTTGGCTAAACTCTATATAGAGCAAATTGTGAGGTTGCATGGCGTTCCTTCAACTATAATTTCAGATCGGGATCGCGATTCACTTCAAGATTTTGGGGAGCTTTTCAGAAATCTTTCGGGAGCAAACTTTGTCTAAGCACGGCTTATCATCCCCAACTGAAGGCAAACTGAAAGGACCATTCAAACACTAGAAGATATGTTGAGAGCATGTGTGCTAGAATATCGTGGGGTTGGGACAACTGCCACTAATCGAATTTTCCTACAATAACAGCTACCATGCAAGTATCGAATGGCTCCTTATGAAGCTTTGTATGGAAGGAAGTGTCAATCGCCTCTTTGTTGGTATGAATCAGGCGAGACTAGTCTTTTGGGACCAGACCTCATTCAACAGACTCCGAGC
>JAMLFY010000003.1:27586508-27602671 GCA_030441495.1 Dalbergia oliveri
AAGAGCTCTAGTTAAGATAAAATAAGTTGCATTCATGTTTAAATTTATGTCTTGCATCTCATTATTTTGATGCCATCACTAATTTCACAAGAATAAATGAATGAACTTGCATTACCATATTTAAATTCCCAAGCTTGCATTTCATGTTTATATTTCAAGTCATCACTTAATCCTTAAAGATAATAATGAAGTTGCATCTCATATTTATTTTATGCTCTCACTTTACTTTCTAATGAAGAGTAAAATGAAGTGCATAGCATGTTTAAGATTATGTTATCACCTAAATACTCTAAAGCTCAAAGACTTGCCCTAAGTATCTTAAAAAGGGAACTCTAGTAAAAAAGAAATGGATGAGTTTTAGTATGATTCAATAATGGTTTGATTTTGTAAAATGCATGAATTTTCAGGAAAAATGTTGGAAAATGTTTTATGAGGTCTCAAGGTGTTTAAATAGTTTGGAATGTGTCAAAAATCATGTTTTCTCAAGTTAGGAGGTTCTGGTAATGATTACCAGAGGTATTCGAAGAACTTTTGGTTCTAGTAATGATTACCAAGACAATGTAATCGATTACCAAGGCTATTCTTCATGCCCAGTCTGTCCTTAAAACTTCTAATCGATTACCTGTGTAATCGATTACTTAAATGTTATTTTTTTTAAAAGGTTAACCCTAGTAATCGATTACCATTGTAAGTAATCGATTACGGATGTTTTAAACCTAGAATTAATTTAGTTCCTGGTAATTGATTACCAGGTACATGTAATCGATTACCATAACACCTTTGAAATTGTACAGAGAAAACTAGCAACTTATATGCATTCCAACTCAAAAGATTATGTGATTTTATGGACTTATGATTTTGGTTCTGCCCTCTATGTTTGGCTGTATAAATGCTGTTCTAAGGTGTTAAAATGTGTAAAATTATGTTTGAGTGAAGCAAGGATCGAATTAGAAAAGTTAGAAAAGAATAAGTAACTTGAAAGGGATTAGAGATGAGAATTCTAGAACACCTTAATGCATAAAATGCAAATCTTATTTCAGCATGATTGAATCAAGGATAAATGGTCCATAATTAGTAAGACATGTATAAAATCCCTTCATAAATGATTAGGCATTAATTTCTAAGCTTAAGGTGATGATAAGAACTTAAAATAGGAATTCTAGCACTCTTAGATGGCAAAACATAATTTCTGTTCAGCATAGTTAGATTGAGGAAAATGGTTTACAACTTAGAGAACATGTGTAACACCCTAATATTTAACCTCAATACGCCTAGGACGTATCAAGACTAATTATTAGTTATTACTTTCTTTAAATTCATTTATAAAATACTTAGCGGAAAATCGGGTAAAAATTTTTTTTTGAAATGATTTATATAAACCAAAGTGCGAGCCTTTGCGCGTAACATAAACAACGTGAAGCGGAAGAATAAATAAAACATACAGAATATACACATTAAAGAACACATCCATCATAAACATCATTCCTCATTACTTTAGATAATATAGTTTAGTACATCACAAGGAAATATAACAGAAACATAAAGTCTTACCCGCACTAGTGGGAGAGCTTAGTCAATGGGAAACATAAAGACAAATACATGGTAATAATCCCAAAAGATAAACACCCAACTATCACTACCCTCCCACTCCAAGCCTCCTGGTGACGGTCCTCGTTGGGGAGATGCCCGCGACTGGCGAAGCTCCTCGGATGTAGCCCAACGAAGCGGAGATCTAGGCATGGGAATCGAGGGGACAGCGTGGCCTCCGCGTCGTGGTCGCCTCTCGGCTGTCGACGCGCCTCGCATGCCTCGGCTGGGTGACGTGTCCTCACTACCTCCTCCGTGACCCATAGGAACGAAGGGAAGATCCCTCCGAAGGATCAGCCTCTAATCGAGAACGGGGAACATACTAGGATATCCGCGTACCTCCACGAGGAAGGTTGGGCACGACGGTCTCTCATCTCGGGGTCGTGTCCTCTCAAAGATCAGGTCGTCGCCAAAGGGTGAAGTCGGATCGAAGTGATAGCTGGAGACGGGGGAAGCAAAAGGGCGTCCACATATGCAAAACGCGCACCTCGCAATGACCCTTGAAGTGGTAGGACTGATGCTCGGGGTCATAGTGCACCTCCCATGTAGGCGGGTCAATGAAAATCACGAACGACGCCATCGATACTGAAGACGTAACGGAAAGAAACAGAGAGGGGTGAGAATTCTTACTAAAGAATCAGTAGGGAAGTCCTCTATCCTAGTGCATCGTTTCGTCCCAGGAACCTTGGGTTTATTATGAAAATGTTGAGCATGCATAGGTTCATTATGAGGTTTTCACAAAGGTCGTTGTCCAAGGTCCATGTCTTTTATAATGATTCTTAATGCATGTATGCAACATAATGTTTCATGGATGCATGGTAGCACTTTAGGTAAATCAAACAATAATTCAAACAACATTGTGTGGCATGAAACTTTTCTTTGATCATCTTTCCTTTTCTCATACTTGTGTCACCAATAATATAGTAACCGCACCCCTTAAGCTAGGCTATGAGCTCATACCTTAACTAGTCGTCACTAGTTCTTACTTATCCTCTTGATAAGCGAATCATAAATATCATAATCCCGACTCCGAAGTACGGGTAGGGGGCCTAAGGATCACCCATCATGGGACTTTCTCCTTCTTCGAAACGCATCGACTGGTTAAGACCAGCGACTTGTCCGCTTCGGATGGCTCGACGTCCCCCACGGGTTTACTTTCTCCTCAGAAGGGAGAAATGCGTCTCGGCATATAACTTTTAAACTTCATATTTCTCAAAAACTTTCTTTTTGTCCCTCAAATTTGACGGAAATTCGGCGGCATGACAGCTACTCTCCGAATTTCCTCAAATTTGAGTCATGCCACATAATTTCAGTCACATGCATCATTTTCATGGAACTTTCTCATTGCCACAACTTTCTAGTTCACATGAGCATATTTCTCAATTTCATTCATATCTTTGAAACATTATGCATTTCAAACACAACAATTCATCAAATTATGCATATAAAGTTTCATGCTCAAGGAACTAACATAATCACATCATCATACGTGTGCACGAGGTTCATCATCATAATCATACTCTCTCGTCCACCTATCTCAGTATCTTATGCTTTGCCCCTTCGGGCTTTAAACTTGTATTTGCATTATTATTACCCTCAAGGGGTTGGCACTTAAACTTTTCCTCTAAGATTTGAACTCACCAAGATTCCACTACACTAACATAAAAGGAGAAAATATATATCGTTTGCTAAGGGGCTCTAAAATCTCCATTCGCGACCCTTTTAAGATCCATCTTCGCCTAAGACTCCATAATTAATTCTTAGATCAATTATGAATTCCTAGGCATGTTCTCTAAGTTATAAACCACTTAGATCTCTTATCATCATCTTATGCTTAGAAATTAGCACCTAATCATTTATGAAGGGATTCTTGTACATGTCTTACTAATTATGAATCATTTATCCCTGAATTAACCATTCTAAAGCAATTTGCACTTCTTTGTATTAAGGTGTTCTAGAATTCTCATCTCAAGTCCCTTTTTAGTTACTTATTCTTTACTAGCTTCTCTAAATCGATCCTTGCTTCACTCAACATAATTTTACACATTTAACACCTTAGACAAGCATTATACAGTAGCCAAACATAGAACCGAAATCATGAACCCATAAGATCACATAATCTCTTGGGTTGAAATGCATATAAGTTACTAGTTTTCTCTTGGAATGTTTCTGAAAACAAAAGGTGTTCTGGTAATCGATTACATGTTCCTAGTAATCGATTACCAGAGCTCAATTCATTCTGGGTTTTCAAAAACAAGGGTAATCGTTACACATAATGGTAATCGATTACGTAGGTTAAATGTATTTCTTGGAAAGTGATTTGGTAATCGATTACATTAAAGTAATCGATTCCAGGGTTTCCAAAGGTCTGGGCATGAAAACCGGTAGTAATCAACACTGCTCTCATAATCGTTACCAAACCAAAGGTCCTTCAAAACCTTCTTGGTAATCGATTACATTGGTGGTAATCGATTAGAACCTTGAAAATTGAGAAAACATGATTTTGACACATTCCAAACTATTTTAAACCTCTTGAGACCTCATAAAACAGTTTTCCAACATTTCCTTGAAAATCATTCATGTATTTTACAAAATCAAACCATTGTTGGTTCATACCAAAACTCATCCATTTCTTTTTGAATGGAGTTTCCTTTTAGGATACTTAGGGCAAGTCTTTGAGCTCTAGAGTGTTTAGGTGATGACAAAATCTTAAACATGCCATGCACTTTATTTTACTCTTCATTAGAAAGTAAAGTGAGAGCATAAAATAAATATGAGATGCAACTTCATTATTATCTTTAAGGATTAAGTGATGACTTGAAATATAAACATGAAATGCAAGCTTGGGAATTTAAATATGGTAATGCAAGTTCATTCATTTACTCTTGTGAAATTAGTGATAACATCAAAATAAACATGAGATGCAAGACATAAATTTAAACATGAATGCATCTTGTTTTTGTCTTAGCTAGAGCTCTTGCAAGACTTTTAGAGGAACATAAACCTCAACCCATTATGCATCATAAGGCAAGCTTTAGAGTTCTTAGCACCTAGACTTCAAGAGAAATCTTAAGGTTTGAACTCACATATCAAGCTTAAGGAAATGGACCCAAAGTTCATCACTTTGTCTAAACAAAACTACAAGAACTAAGTCATATTCTTTATTTTATTGCTCATAGGCTTCAATCTAGCGGAATTCTAAAACGCCGACCAACTTTAAGGTTGGCAAGGGTAAGCCTAGAGCTCTTTGAAATCATGAGATTAACTTTCTTAACAAAACTTTCGTGATCTACTAGACATATTTTACAAACTTTGTTCAAATCCATAGAAGAAAAACTGAAAATCCTTAAAGAAAGAGGAAGAGGAAAAACCGAAACTTAAGCCAAGAAAAGAAAGGAAATCCAAGCATGTATGGTCCAAGACCAAGTTGTTTCAAGCTTTAGAGGTTTCTCACATGACAACAACAAATCATTATCTTGAAACCTCATCATCAAGCTCACATTCTTTTGTAAGGGCCTCTTGGCCGAAAAGAAAGAGGAAGGAAAAGGAGTTTGAAACCAAGAGAAAAACTAGAACTTTCTTGAAGAACACAAACAAAAATCATCAAAACTTAACCCCTACCTTAAGAAGTCTTGAAGAGATGTAAGAAAGCTTTGTTTTCTAGATGGAAGGAGAAGGAAATCCTTTTGGAGTCTTGAGGAAGAAATCAGCCAAGTTGAGGGAATTTGAGAGGAATGAGAAGAATTTGCAAGAAGTTGAACTTGGCAAATGATCCAAAGTGTGACAAGTTCTCAAGGCTTGGTATTTATAGAAAACTTGCAATATGGAGGCTGAAATGGGAGGGACCGGCGGCCTTTTGGAGGAGGAGGAGGGAGGAGGAAATATCTCTTACAAAAGCATGGTTTAGGCATGGCAAGCATGGTTGGAAGCATGGGCAAGGTATGGCCTAAAGCATGGGCTTGGAGTGCATCAAACTCAACATGTGGCACCATTTTGGGGACAGATTTTCGGCCTCCTCATCAGCCAAGGGGAAGGGATTTTTGTTCATGTAATTGTGGTTTAAGGATGTGTTTAAGTGTTTCTATGATTAGGCTTTTTGATTAGGAGTTTGTAAGCAAGCGTTTAGGTGAGAAAATGGTTAATTGAGGTGGTTCAAGACTTGATTAGGAGGGTGATCTTATTAGATTAGTAATTTAAAATAATTCTTTTGGTCAAATGAGGTATGGCTCAATTCCTTAATTTAAGGAAAGAGAGAGAGAAAACACTATTCAAGATTCCATGACTAGAAATCTTGAATTTAAAGAATACCAATTAGAGTTTATCTAAGCAATCTTAGGTTCTAATTAACCTTAATAAATCATTTTGACTCTAGATTAATTATCGAAATAAATTAATCTTCGATTAGAGCCTAATATCGCTTAGGTTCGATTGCTTCATTAGGCGCACTGTACACTGTTCTAGGGGCAAAATGGTAATTTTACACTAAAACTCCGGGACCTTCAGGGTTCAAACTAAACATCAAACATTGCTCATAAACATCATTCTAAACTTCCTGGAAAAGTTTCGGGCTCAAACGGCATCTTTTCCGTGTAGACACAGAGGGGTATTTTGGTCATTTTGAGAAGTTTAGAACGAGGTTTCCCCTCAGATATCATTCATAACAGCATAATCCCCTTCAAACATCGAGTTGACCCATTCGAGGGTTGGGGCCATGTCCTCAATTTCGTAGAAATGACCTCAGGGCATTTTGGTCATTTGTACTCTAACAGGAAAATCGAGGCGTTACATTACTCCCCTCCTTAAAAAATTTCGTCCTCGAAATTCGTCCTTAGAAGCTCGGATACTCATCCGCATCTCGATTCCAACTCCCATGTGTACTCCTCAATTCTTGTCGCCCGACTTTCACCAAAGGAACGACTCTCCTCAATTGCTTGACACCACGGTCCACGATCCTCGTTGGTGAGGGTTGAAAGTAGGGTCCTCCTCAACTGTACATGTTCTGGCTCTAACACATGGCTAGGGTTAATATTTCTAAGCTGGGAGACGTGAAAGACGTCATGAAGATTGAATTTGGAGGTAGGGCTATTTGTAGGCGCTGACAAGACTTTCTGAAGGATTTCAAAGGTCAGAGAAATCGGACTCATTTCTTGATTTTCATGGCTCTACCTATTCCTTAGTGGGAGTTATTCTCAAGAAAACATGCTCACCTCTTGGAATTCTAAGGCTTCGCCGCTTGTCCGCATAGCTCTTTGTCGGCTTTGAGAGTCAAGATTCTATCCTTGATCATTTTTATTTGCTCTGTGGTTTCCCTTCTACATCGGTCCCAAAATGCTTTGTTCTAGATCATGCAAGCACAAAGGCGCTGACACTTCCTTCCATACAAGGCCTCGTAGGTGCCATATCGATACTCGCATGATAACTGTTGTTATACGCGAACTGAATGAGCAAGGTACTTATCCCAACTCCCTTTTCTATCCAAAACACATGCCCTTAGCATATCCTCCAATGTTTGGATAGTTCTTCCGAATTGTCCATTCTGTTTGGGGTGGTAAGCCGTGCTTAAGCACAACTTAAACACAAACGCCTTTTGAAAGGCTTCCAAAACGCGACGTGAACAAGGATCTCTGTCAGAAATTATCGTCGATGGAACTCAGTGTAACCTTACTATCTCTTGGATGTACCTGGGCCAACTTATCTAGGGAAAAGGTTAACTTGATGGGTAGGAAATGGGCCGACTTGGTACCTCTCCACTATTACCCATATAGCGTCATGGGCTTGGTTCGGGGTGGTCACAAAATCCATAGATATCTATAGGCCTTCCATCGGGATAGGCAAAGGTTGCAACATTCCTGAAGGCTTCTGGTGCTCAATCTTCACCTTTGACAGACCAAGCACTTACTAACCCAGGCTACTACGTCCCTTTCAATGGGCCACCAAAACATCTTCTTTAAATCCTGATACATCTTGGTGGCACAGGATGGATGGTGAAGTGGCTTTTATGGGCCTCCTCCAGATACTCTCTCGAGGTCACCATCTGCGGTACACACATCCGCCCTTCAAACCTCCACAATCCATCTGCCCCTTGCTCAAAACCCTTAAGCTTTCCAACCTTCACACCGCCTCTAGACCCTAAACTCCTCATTTTCTACTTGTGCCATCATCACCTTTGTTTAAACCCACTTGTTCCTGTAAGATGACACATCTTTACACTCTTCTGTTATTGACATCCCAAATTCATGTCCCTAAACTTCTCTATGAGCTCAACTTCCTTGACCATCATGTGGGATAAGCGTAATGATTTCGACTCAAGGCATCGGCAACCACATTGGCTTTGCGGGTGGTAACTTGGGCAAATCATAGTCCTTTAGAAACTCCATCCACCTTCTTTGCCTCATGTTTAGCTCTTTTTGATCAAAGAGATGCTTAAGACTCTTATGATCGGAGAAACTTCAAACCTCACTCCGTACAAGTGATGCCTCCATATTTTCAAGGCAAACACTATGGCGGCTAACTCTAGGTCATGGGTAGGGTAATTAACCTCATGAGGCTTGAGTTGTCTAGACGCATAGGCTACCACTTGCCTATTTTGCATCAATACACATCCTAAACCTTTTAGAAGCATCACAATATACCTCGAAGGGTACATTGGGGTCGGGCAAAACCAAAAATGGGTTCGAGGTCAACCTTTCCTTTAACTCTAGGAAGCTCTTTTCACAATCGGATTCCATGAAAACGGGGTGTTCTTCCTAGTTAGCTTGGTTAGGGAAGAGCAATCTGGAAAAACCTTTGATAAACCTACGGTAATACCTGCTAAACCCAAAAAGCTCCAATATTCCAATACCTGGTCGTATATCCCAATTCATTACAGCTTCTATCTTACTAGGGTCAACAGCTATACCCCCTTTTGATACTACATGTCCCAAAAACTTCACTTCCTCCAACCAGAATTCACACTTAGAGAGCTTAGCATACAACTTCTTCTCTTTCAACACCTCTAAAACCAACTTCAGGTGACCTTCATGCTCCTCGTGAGTCTTTGAATAGATGAGTATGTCATCTATGAAAACAACCACGAACTTATCTAATAGGGTCTAAAGATCCTATTCATATAGTCCATAAACACGGCGGGTGCATTTGTCAGTCCAAAGGACATCACGGCGAACTCAAAGTGTTCAATCCGTGTTCTAAAAGCGGTTTTAGGTATATCCTCATCTCTTACTCTAATTTGGTGGTATCCGACCTCAAATCAATCTTGGAGAATACCACTGCCTTTCAACTGGTCCATAAGATCATCAATCCTAGGCAAAGGGTATTTATTCTTCACCGTCACACGATTCAATTGCCTATAATCTATACATAATCTCATGCTCCCATCCTTTTTCTTAACAAACAAAACGGGGCTCCCCGGGTGAGGCACTAGGCCTGATAAAACTCTTTCTAACAACTCTTCCAACTGGGTTTCAATTCTTTCAACTCCAAGGGTGACATCCTTAGGGCTATGAGATAGGTCCAATTCCCAGGACCAACTCGATGGAGACTCCACCTTCTCTCTAGAGGAAACTCGGGTATCTCATCAGGAAATACCTCGGGGTACTTTCTTACAGGAATGTCATCTATGTTCTCTCAAAGTCTACCTCGCTAGCGGCTAGAAGGACATATCCCTTAGTTTTCTCCCACTCCAGAAGACATCTACGACATTCACATAAAGTTTCAAGGTTTGACTAGTCTTGCTAGGGGATGACGAAAATAACAGATTTGGTATGACGTCTAACAACACATGGTTAGCGTGAAGCCAATCCATGCCAAGGATTACGCCTATGTCTTTCAAGGGTAAACAAATTAAATCTATGACAAAAGATCTATTTTCAACGGTAAGATGGCAATTTAGACAACAGTTACATGTATGTACAGGACGGTTGGTAGGAGTAGAAACAACGAGATCAAAAGGAAGCTTAGAAACTTGCAAATTTAGAGACTCGACACTAGCATGTGAGATAAAAGAATGAGTAGCACAGAGTCATATAGCACAGTTAAGGTCCTACCATTTAGTTCGCACTTACCTTCGATGAGGTCGTTGGATCCATGTGCGTCCTCTGCGTTGAGGGTAAAGACTCGTCCTTGGTGTTGGGTCGGGATTTTGACTTGACGACCCTCATTACTTTAGTCCTCGCATAGTGGCCGAGCTTCCACATGAACACTCCTTCCGGGTTCCGGGGACGATTGCCATGATTCTTTCCAGGCGGGGCACTCCAGGCTTGTGCGGATCGGAAGGCAGAGGGGCTCCTTGGGGTGCCTTGTTCTTGTTCCCATTGGGCCCTCCTTGTTGATTGTTGTTGTTGTTATTGCGAGGACCGCCATTCCGCCTTGTTGATGGTTGCGGTTTCCGCGGCCGTTGGGGTTGACGGCGCTGGGTGTGCAGGATGGTTGATTGTTGGGTCCTTTGTTGTTGTGGTTGATGATGTTGTTGTTGTTGCTTGAACTGATTGGATTGGTAGGGATGGTAGTGGTTCCTCATTTGAGTCTGATTTGATGGCTTGAACTTCGGGGCTTGAGGTCCAGAACCCCGGGCGATCCACTTGCGGCACTCATCTCTTGTGCCCTTTCTTCGATGATCGGCACTTGTTGACTAGGGTAAAAAGTCCCTAATCTCCATGTGTGCCACAGCAAAGTTAAGTTGGCCCTTAACCGGCCTGGAACTTAACACACTTCCATACCTCATCGGGGTTCCCTTGGAAAACTCGTGAGAACTTAATCAACTCTTCAAATTTCGTGTCCTGGGCGACAGACATTCCACCTTGGACCAACTGCATGAACTCAATGTCCTTGGCGTTCCTTACGGATTCGGGAAATACTTCTCATAGAAGTACGTCTTAAACGCTCCCAATTGATGGCTGCGCCCGAGCTTCTAGCAGCCTTCGGGTGCAGGTCCACCAAAACTAAGCGTCGGCTTCCATCATGTAGCAGCAAAGGTGACTTTCTGTTCCTACCGAGGTAACCACAGGTAGATCTTTTCCATGTTCTTGATCCACTCATCAGCCTTGTCGGGGTTCAAGAGCTCCACGAAAGGTTGGGGGATTAGCCTTGCGAACTCCCAAAACGGGCTTGTTCCACGCTTCGGCAAGGGGGACCTTGAGCGCGTCCCTTGGTTGATTCATGCGGTCGAACATGCGTTCCATCGCCCTAGCCATTTCGCGTAGGCGCTCAGTCTCATCCCTCGTTCAGGGCGGCGTTTGCGTTCCTATTCTGTCTGGGTGCCATTGGTCCTAAGCACACAAGTCAACAAATACCGAGGTGATCAGGCTCAACATTCCGACTGAATGAGCTAGTTACCATGGCATAGACAGCAGACAAGGTCATGAATGCCTACCCTATAGCTTATCTCTAATAGCTAAGCACTACACATGACATATAACGTAACATGCTTCTAAAGCATGGTTAGTCCAATCCTACAGGCTAGTGGAGAATTGAACTCTACTGATACCATAATGTAACACCCTAATATTTAACCTCAATACGCCTAGGACGTATCAAGACTAATTATTAGTTATTACTTTTCTTTAAATTCATTTATAAAATACTTAGCGGAAAATACGGGTAAATTTTTTTGAAATGATTTATATAAACCAAAGTGCGAGCCTTTGCGCGTAACATAAACAACGTGAAGCGGAAGAATAAATAAAACATACAGAATATACACATTAAAGAACACATCCATCATAAACATCATTCCTCATTACTTTAGATAATATAGTTTAGTACATCACAACAGATATAACAGAAACATAAAGTCTTACCGCACTAGTGGGGGAGCTTTGGTCCAATGGGAAACATAAAGACAAATACATGGTAATAATCCCAAAAGATAAACACCCAACTATCACTACCCTCCCACTCCAAGCCTCCTGTGACGCCGGTCCTCGTTGGGGAGATGTCAGCCGGCTGACGAAGCTCCTCGGATGTAGCCCAGCGAAGCGGAGATCTAGGCATGGGAATCGAGGGGACAGCGTGGCCTCAGCGTCGTGGTCGCCTCTCGCGGTGTCGAACGCGCCTCGCATGCCTCGGCTCATCCGTGTCCTCACTACCTCCTCCGTGACCCATAGGGAACGGAGGGAAGATCCTCAGAAGAAGATCTGCGTCGAGACGGGGAACATACTCAGATATCAGGCGTACCTCCGACAGGGAGGTTGGGCTCCAACGGTCTCTCATCTGGGGTCGTGTCCTCTAAAGATCAGGTCGTCGCCAAAGGGTGAAGTCGGATCGAAGTGATAGCTGGAGACGGGGGAAGCAAAGGGCGTCCACATATGCAAAAGCGCACCTCGCAATGACCCTTGAAGTGGTAGGACTGATGCTCGGGTCATAGTGCACCTCCCATGTAGGCGGGTCAATGAAATCACGACGACGCCATCGATCCTGAAGACGTAACGGAAAGAAGCAGAGAGGGGTGAGAATTCACTAAAGAATCTCAGTAGGGAAGTCCTCTATCCTAGTGCCATCGTACGTCCCAGGAACCTTGGGTTTATTATGAAAATGTTGAGCATGCATAGGTTCATTATGAGGTTTTCACAAAGGTCGTTGTCCAAGGTCCATGTCTTTTATAATGATTCTTAATGCATGTATGCAACATAATGTTTCATGGATGCATGGTAGCACTTTAGGTAAATCAAACAATAATTCAAACAACATTGTGTGGCATGAAACTTTTCTTTGACATCTTTCCTTTTCTAATACTTGTGTCACCAATAATATAGTAACCGCACCTTAAGCTAGGCTATGAGCTCATACCTTAACTAGTCGTCACTAGTTCTTACTTATCCTCTTGATAAGCGAATCATAAATATCATAATCCCGACTCCAAGTACGGGTAGGGGGCCTAAGGATCACCCATCATGGGACTTTCTCCTTCTTCGAAACGCATCGACTGGTTAAGACCCGACTTGTCCGCTTTGGTATGGCTTGACGTCCATCCCCCCACGGGTTTACTTTCTCCTCAGAAGCAGGAGAAATGCGTCTCGGCATATAACTTTTAAACTTCATATTTCTCAAAAACTTTCTTTTTGTCCCTCAAATTTGACGGAAATTCGGGGCATAACGCTACTCTCAGAATTTCCTCAAATTTGAGTCATGCCACATAATTTTAGTCACATGCATCATTTTCATGGAACTTTCTCATTGCCACAACTTTCTAGTTCACATGAGCATATTTCTCAATTTCATTCATATCTTTGAAACATTATGCATTTCAAACACAACAATTCATCAAATTATGCATATAAAGTTTCATGCTCAAGGAACTAACATAATCACATCATCATACGTGTGCAGAGGTTCATCATCATAATCATACTCTCTTCCACCTATCTCAAGGTATCTTATGCTTTGCCCCTTTCGGGCTTTAAACTTGTATTTGCATTATTATTACCCTCAAGGGGTTGGCACTTAATTTTCCTCTAAGATTTGAACTCACCAAGATTCCACTCAGCACTTAACATAAAAGGGCAGAAAATATATATCGTTTGCTTAAGGGGCTCTAAAATCTCCATTCGCGACCCTTTTAAGTCCATCTGCGCCTAAATCCATAATTAATTCTTAGATCAATTATGAGGGATTCCTAGGCATGTTCTCTAAGTTATAAACCACTTAGATCTCTTATCATCATCTTATGCTTAGAAATTAGCACCTAATCATTTATGAAGGGATTCTTGTACATGTCTTACTAATTATGAATCATTTATCCCTGAATTAACCATTCTAAAACGGATTGCACTTCTTTGTATTAAGGTGTTCTAGAATTCTCATCTCAAGTCCCTTTTTAGTTACTTATTCTTTACTAGCTTCTCTAAATTGATCCTTGCTTCACTCAACATAATTTTACACATTTAACACCTTAGAACACATTTATCCAGTAGCCAAACATAGAACCAGAAATCATGAACCCATAAGATCACATAATCTCTTGGGTTGAAATGCATATAAGTTGCTAGTTTTCTCTTGGAATGTGAAAACAAAAGGTGTTGGTAATGATTACATGTTCCTAGTCATCGATTCCAAGCTGTGATAACTGGGTTTTCAAAAACAAGGTAATCGTTAGCATAATGGTAATCGTTAATAGGTTAAGTGTATTTGAAGAGTAAAGAAACATTTGGTAATCGATTACATTAAAGTAATCGATTCCAGGTTTCCAGAAGGTCCTGGGCATGAAAGGTAGTCATGAATTACACTGCCTCTGGTAATCGATTACCAGAACCAAAGGTCCTTAAAACCCTTCTGGTAATCGATTACATTGGTGGTAATCGATACCAGAACCTTGAAAATTGAGAAAACATGATTTTGACACATTCCAAACTATTTTAAACCTCTTAGACCTCATAAAACGGTTTCCAACATTTCCTTGAAAATCATTCATGTATTTTACAAAATCAAACCATTGTTGGTTCATACCAAAACTCATCCATTTCTTTTTGAATGGAGTTTCCTTTAGGATACTTCAGGGCAAGTCTTTGAGCTCAGAGTGTTTAGGTGATGACAAAATCTTAAACATGCCATGCACTTTATTTTCTTCATTAGAAAGTAAAGTGAGAGCATAAAATAAATATGAGATGCAACTTCATTATTATCTTTAAGGATTAAGTGATGACTTGAAATATAAACATGAAATGCAAGCTTGGGAATTTAAATATGGTAATGCAAGTTCATTCATTTACTCTTGTGAAATTAGTGATAACATCAAAATAAACATGAGATGCAAGACATAAATTTAAACATGAATGCATCTTGTTTTTGTCTTAGCTAGAGCTCTTGCAAGACTTTTAGAGGAACATAAACCTCAACCCATTATGCATCATAAGGCAAGCTTTAGAGTTCTTAGCACCTAGACTTCAAGAGAAATCTTAAGGTTTGAACTCACCATCAAGCTTAAGGAAATGGACCCAAAGTTCATCACTTGTCTAAACAAAACTACAAGAACTAAGTCATATTCTTTATTTTATTGCTCATAGGCTTCAATCTAGCGCGGATTCTAAAACGGACCAGACTTTAAGGTTGGCAAGGGTAAAGCTGAGCTCTTTGAAATCATGAGATTAACTTTCTTAACAAAACTTTCGTGATCTACTAGACATATTTTACAAACTTTGTTCAAATCCATAGAAGAAACTGAAATCCTTAAAAGGGAAAAGGAAAGAGGAAAAACGAAACTTAAGCCAAGAAAAGAAAGGGAATCCAAGCATGTATGGTCCAAAACCAAGTTGTTTCAAGCTTTAGAGGTTTCTCACATGACAACAACAAATCATTATCTTGAAACCTCATCATCAAGCTCACATTCTTTTTGTAAGAAGGCCTCTTGGGGAAAAAAAGAAAGAGGAGAGGAAAAAGGAGTTTGAAACCAAGAGAAAACTAGAACTTTCTTGAAGAACACAAACAAAAATCATCAAAACTTAACCCACCTTAAGAAGTCTTGAAGAGATGTAAGAAAGCTTTGTTTTCTAGATGGAAGGAGAAGGAAATCCTTTTGGAGTCTTGAAGAAGAAATCAGCCAAGTTGAGGGAATTTGAGAGGAATGAGAGTTTGCAAGAAAGCTGAACTGGCAAATGATCAAAAATGTAACCAGAGTTCTCCAAGGCTTGGTATTTATAGAAACTTGCAATATGGAGGCTGAAATGGGAGGGGGAGGCGGCGGCTTTTGGAGGAGGAGGAGGGAGGAAATATCTCTTACAAAGCATGAGGTTTAGCATGGCAAGCATGGTTGGAAGCATGGGCAAGGTATGGCCTAAAGCATGGGCTTGGAGTGCATCACAACTCAACATGTGGCACCATTTTGGGGACAGGATTTTTGGCCTCCTCATCAGCCAAGGGGAAGGGATTTTTGTTCATGTAATTGTGGTTTAAGGATGTGTTTAAGTGTTTCTATGATTAGGCTTTTTGATTAGGAGTTTGTAAGCAAGCGTTTAGGTGAGAAAATGGTTAATTGAGGTGGTTAGAGACTTGATTAGGAGGGTGATCTTATTAGATTAGTAATTTAAAATAATTCTTTGGTCAAATGAGGTATGGCTCAATTCCTTAATTTAAGGAAAGAGAGAAAACACTATTCAAGATTCCATGACTAGAAATCTTGAATTTAAAGAGGATAAAATTTTAGAGTTTATCTAAGCAATCTTATTTCTAATTAACCTTAATAAATCATTTTGACTCTAGATTAATTTCGAAATAAATTAATCTTCGATTAAAGCCTAATATCGCTTAGGTTAAAGCTGATTGCTTCATTAGGCGCATGTACACTGTTCTAGGGCAAAATGGTAATTTTACACTAAACTACAGGGACTAGAGTTCAAACTAAACATGAAACGTTGCTCATAAACATCATTCTAAACTTCCTGGAAAAGTTCAAGGGCTGAACGGCATCTTTCAGGGTGTACGCAGGGTATTTTGGTCATTTAAGGAAGTTGAGAAACGGGTTTCCCCTGGATATCATTCATAACAGCATAATCCCTTCAAACATCGAATTGACCCATTGGAGGGTTGCGGGCAAGCTGTCCTAGAATTTCGGTAGAAATGACCTCAAGAGGCATTTGGTCATTTGTACC
>JAMLFY010000003.1:27603171-27619009 GCA_030441495.1 Dalbergia oliveri
AACCTTAAAAGCTAAGGAAGACTCTGAAGCTGATGTATAACACTCTCAGACTACTAAAAACTCTCTAGGGCCAGGTCTGGAAACGGGAAGAAACCCGTCCACTGATGAGCTTCCTCGGAAGGGAGCACACGAGATGCACCAGGCTGGGTCGCATGGACGATTTCTTGCTAACCTCGCTGAACAACTGTTTCCTCACTACCCTCTCTTACACGTGGGAAAGTAGGAGAGAGCCCTCAGAATAAGCATGAGTAGGAGGTCCTCTAAAGGAGAGTTTCATATATCGTTCGTGGATTATATTCTGGAAACCATGGACAGCGGATGAGGCGGGATAAGAACGTAACATTCTTTCATCAAGTGGACGTGCATGTTCGAAAACCATTTCATCGCCATAGGGAGAAGTAGAGAAAAACGATAACTGGGGACGGATGTGCAAATGGACGACCTACGTAAATAAAAACACGAAAAGAGCACCTTCCTTCCAAGTGATACAAATGATGCACCGGATCATATTGGAATTCCCAAGTAGGGGTGTCAACGGGACGAATGTCACCATCTAAATCTGAAGACAATGACGGAAATAAAGGAAAGAGAAAGAATCTTACTAAATATGCGTCTTATAATGCATCATAATCTTAACATGTCATATTTATAATGAACTTTTCTTTTATCATTACATCATATTCCTCATCATCATCATTAATATAACATGCATAGAAGAACATCATATTTCTCATCATCAACTCATGTATGTTATGCAGAAGAATATCATAATAGCTAAACATGGACATGGTGCACATAATTTATTTCTTTAGTACCTTAGGTGACTTTAAAATTTTATCATCCTCATTATTTTCCTTGGGCCACCCTATACTCCACCCTTTGGGAGTAATCTAGGTTATGAGCTCATACCTTATTAGTCGTCACTAGCATATACTTATCCTTTTTGATAAGTTAAAGTCCTGACTCTACCCTTTTGAGAGAACAGGTTAGGGGCTAGAATCACCTTTTCACCACCTATAGTTTGATGGGTCCAAAGGATCATTTTCTTATAAATTTTAAGTCACCAATAAGTCTTTGCATGTTACAACTCGCAATTCATAATAATTCTAACATTTTCTTATTTACAGTCTTATTCTGAATAATATATATCAACTATAATCATGCATTTGGAGATTCCAGGAAGAGGTGGGTCACAATGGACACGCTTAAATACCAAATCTTTCCTTAGCCAAATCTTTCCAAATTGCACTCTAGTAATACACTTTCTTCCAGGAACAAAATATGTCCTTATTTCATGCATAAGTTTTCATTGTTTGCAACAGCAACTATAACATACAAATTAGGGAATCAATCAATGACACCAAATTCTTGATAAGCATCAAATCACATTTTAAGTACACATAAAATTACTAGCTTCCCATAAAATTCTTACAAATTTTTAAAACTCTTTTAGAACTAATTCTTTTTGTTAAACTTGAAAGAAGTCATAGGACTTTAGGCCTAACTTAACCATGGGACCGATTTATAACTTGAAAGAATGTTCATAATTAAATCTTTCACTTAAGATAAAAGGAGCAAGTCTTGAGCTTTAGAGATTTAGGTGACATCTTAGAATTATTACCATGCTATGCAACCTTATTTTAATCTTATCTTTATAAGGTGATAGCTTGGAATTATAAACATGATATGCAATTCCATTTCTTTATCTTTAAGATTTAAGGTGATGACTTGAAAATTAAACATGATGCAAGAACTTGTAATATAAACATGATGCAAGAAACTGAAGCGTAATCCAGCGGACCAGTAGAGGAGAAGAGAGAATCTTAAGCAAGAGAGCGGCGGTAGTTGCACAGGAGGTGAGGAGAAGAGAATTACATTTTTTTTAAGCTCCAATTCTCAAGACTTCTTAAAGAATAAATTCTTTAACTCCAATTATCTCATTTCTTCGCTTATGATTCATAGGCAAGTCTTTGAGCTCTAGGATTTTTAGGTGATGACATAAAATAAACATGTCATGCATTGATTCTTTTAGCCATTATAAAATAAAGTGAGAGCATAAAATAAACATGAGATGCAACTTCTTTATTATCTTTAGAGATTAAGTGACAACTTGAAATTTAAACATGAAATGCAAGCTTGAAATTTAAACATGACATATGCAAATTCATTTATTTATTCTTGAGAATTTAGTTATGACATAAAATAAATATGGCTGTGCAAGGCATAAACTTAAACATGGATGCAAGTTCACTTGATCTCTTTACTAGAGCTCCTTCAAGACTTTAAGAGAATTATGATTTCAACCCAATATATGTATCTTAGCAAGACAAAGAAAAAATACATATTTCATATTCAAACCTCAAGATAAAAACATTATTCTTTAAAGTTTTTCATTAAATGGAATGTTCAAGCTTTAGAGGCCTAACTTGTGATGGATTTACAACCCATATTCAAGGTCCTCATCATCAAGCCATCATTTCATTCCTTCCTAGGCCATTTGGCCGAAACCATGAAAGGAAAATAAGGAAAGAAAAACTGAAATTTTAGAAGCTTTGGAAACTAGTGAAACCTTTAAGTTTTAGAGATCTAACTTGTGAAAGCTTTGCAACCAACACTCAAGAATCTCATCATCAAACCATGGTCTCATCATAAGCTAGGCCATATGGCCGAAATACTTTAAAAAGAAAGGAAGAAGAAATGAAAATGAAAACTTATAAGAAAGCTCATGAAAACATCATTTTTGAGCTAGAAACATAACTTGTCTTAGCATAAAATGAACTTAGAAACACCTCCCTACCTAATTTGATTTGAAAGAAAGGAAGAGAACTTGGTTTCCTTGAGTGAAATGAAGCAAAATATCCTTGAAAAGCTGAAGGGAGAATTCAGCCAAGAGAAAGAAAGAAAGAAAGCTTTTGGTGCTCCTAAGACTAGAATTTGTGTAAGTTATGAACTAAGCATCTAAACTATCTTCAAGCATGCCTATTTATAGAGATTTTGCAGCTCATAAATGGACAAAGGAAGGAAGGAAATCTGACCGAAAATTAGAGGAAAAAAAATAAGGAAGAAAAATCATTTTGTTTGGTGGCTTAAAACATGGAATCATGTTTCCATGTTTTCATGATTCTTTGTTTTCATTCTTTGGATTTTTGTGTAATAATTTTCTGACTTATTACTCAATAATTTCGGCCATTACAGCCTTGTGGAAGAGGATTTTGTGTGTTCCATGTATTATTTAGGTGTAGGCAAGGTATTCATGTAATTTAGAGAATTTATGGTTAAGGGCTTAAGTGAATTACTAAGCAATTTGGGTGTTTTAAGCAATTTTAGGTTCTAATCAATCTAAATAAATAATTTTGACTCTAGATTAGTAATTAGAATTTAATAAGCTTTAATTTGAGCCTAATATTGTTTAGGTTTCGTTAGACAAATCAAAAATCTCAAAATTTGCAAAACTCCACAACGCAGGGGCAAAAACGGTAATTTAACCCAAAGATTGGACCATCCGACTTAACCAAGGGTCATTCATAACTTAAAAACACCTTTTAAAATATTTTAGTGAGGTTCGGGCTAAGTTGGCACGCAATTTGAGTTAAAAAGCCAAGGGCGTTTTGGTCATTTCACGCGTGAACTCAAAATTGAGATTCTTCTCTATTAACACACATAACACAAACAATCCTTTATTATCCTCAAAAATCCCCTTGAGGACGGGTGGGGCCCACAATCCTCATTTTCTTAGTAAAATAACCTCAGGGGCATTTTGGTCATTTTACACATACAGAAAATTTGGGTTGCAATGCTTGTACGAATTGCTCCTAACTTCTCTTCTAACGTTATATTCCTTTATTGAGGATTGTTTGGTCTCAAATTTTATATAATATTTACCTACGGAATTCAGTAATTTCTAATGACAGGAAAATTCCAGTAAAAATTGGGGCGTTACATACAACCTCAAGGAAAATTCATCCTCCTTGACTACTCCTCTTGGCAAATCTTCCTCCTCCTCAGAGAATATTTGTCTTCTAACTCTTCAAGAATCAAGCTTTCTTTCTTCCTTTCAAGACTTCCTTAGGTAGGGGTTTTGTTTCAAAGTTTTTGTTTGTTCTTCAAGAAAGTTCTAGTTTTGTCTTGGTTCAAAACTCTTTTCTCTTCTTTTTACTTTTCAGCCAAGTGGCCTTTTCATGAGAAAATTTAGCTTGATGATGAGGTTTCAAGATAATGGCTTTGTTGTTGTCATGTGAAAACCTTAAAGCTGAAACAACTTGGTCTGGACCATAAAAGCTTGTGATTTCCTTCCTTGTTCTTGTTTATATTTTTGGTCTCTCTTCCTTTTCCCTTGAATGGTTTTCGATTTCCTTTTCCTTTGTTTGAGCAAAGTTTGCTAAAAATGTTAAGTAGATCACAAAAGTTTTGTTAAGAAAATTAATCATATGTTTTCAAAGAACTCTAAAGTTCACTTTATGTTGTTATGATACATATTGGGTTAAGGTTATGATGTTTAAAGTCTTGTAAGAGCTCTAGTTAAGATAAAATGAGTTGCATTCATGTTTATGTTTATGCCTTGCATAGCATGTTTATTTTGATGTCATCACTAAGTTCTCAAGAAAAACTAAATGACTGCATTATCATGTTTAAATTTCCAAGCTTGCATTTCATGTTTATATTTCAAGTCATCACTTAAACTTAAAGATAATAATGATGTTACATCTCATATTTATTTTATGCATTCACTTTATTTTTTAATGAAGAGCAAAATAAGTGCATAGCATGTTTAAGTTATGTCAACACTTAAATATCCTAGAGCTAAAGACTTGCCCAAGTATCATACATAAAGTTTTAGAAAATGGAGGCATTTCAAGAATGCCATTTCGGCCTTGTGATGATGATGATGGACTTGGATGAGTTCATCTAATCATAAGTGCCCATAACCTATGTCTTGGAATTTTCTAAGCTTAGGAGTATTTAAAGAACCTTATGAACAAAGTTTATGTTTTAAATCTATTCCTTGAGTTAAATGATTTAGCTACTGACCTTACCCATTTTTATATGATTTCAACAAGATTAATTGGTTTCTAAAAGAGTTTTGAGTTCCTAAAATGATTCCAAGAGAAACTAGCAACTTATATGCATTTAAATCATGAGATTATGTGACTATATGATGCATGAATTTTCTGTTCTACCTTGTACAAATGGCCACTATATAAATTCTATTTTATGGTGTTAAAATGTGTAAAATTATGTTTGAGTGAAGCAAGGAACGATTTAGCAAAGTTAGGAAAGAACAAGTTACTAAAAAGGATTTAAAATGTGAATGCTAGAACACTTAGGTGCACAAATTATAAATTCTATTCCAGCATAATTGGACTTAAGAATAATGGTTCATAATTAGTAGATATGTGTAGGAATCCCTCATAATTGGTTTAGGATTTGATTATAGAGTCTTAGGCGAAGATGAAACTTAGAAAGGTCAAAGATATTAAGGACCCTGAATCATAAGATAAAATTCTTGCCCAAAAGATGTAGAGCTGTTTGGCTATGTTATAAAGCATAAACATTAGAGAAAATTATAGGTAATGATCCCTTAGGTGTAACAAAGATCCATAATGAAAGGTGAATCAGTTAGAACTTAAGTTTAAGACCCTGGGCTAAAGCATAAGACACCATGAGATAGGAGGTGTGATGTGAGCATGAGGCCGAGTGGGTATGTCGTGATGATGTGATATGCTATTCCTGTAACACTTGATTTCCTTTGTTAAAGTACAAATGACCGAAATGCCCCTAAGGTCATTTTTACCCGAAATTGAGGACAGTTGCCCGGCAACCCTCGAATGGGTCAACTCGATGTTTGAAGGGGATTATGCTGTTATGAATGATATCGAGGAGAGAACCTCGTTTCTAAACTTTCGGCTCAAAATGACCAAAATACCCTCCTGTGTCTACACGGGTAAAAGGTGCCGTTTGAGCCCTGAACTTTTCCAGGAAGTTTAGAATGATGTTTATGAGCAATGTTTGATGTTTAGTTAAGCTCGAAGGTCCGGCAGTTTTAGCACAAAATTACCATTTTGCCCTTAGAACAGTGTACAGTAAGCCTAATGGCAATTAAGCAAACCTAAGCAATATTAGGCTCTAATCGAAGATTAATTTATTTCGATAATTAATCTAGAGTCAAAATAATTTATTAAGGTTAATTAGAACCTAAGATTGCTTAGATAAACTCTAATTGTATTCTTTAATTCAAGATTCCTAGTCATGGAATCTTGAATAGTGTTTCTCTCCAATTCCTTAAATTAAGGAATTGAGCCATACCTCATTTGACCAAAAGAATTATTTTAAATTACTAATCTAATAAGATTACCCTCCTAATCAAGTCTTGAACCACCAATTAACCATTTTCTCACCTAAACACTTGCTTACAAACTCCTAATCAAAAGCCTAATCAAAGAAACACTTAAACACATCCTTAAACCACAATTACATGAACAAAAATCCCTTCCCCTTGGCTGATGTGTTGACGAAAATCCCCCTAAAAATGGTGCCACATGTTGATTTTGATGCACTCAAGCCCATGCCTTAGGCCATGCTTTGCCCATACCTTGCCCATGCTTCCAACCATGCTTGCCATGCCTAAGCCCATGCTTTTGTAAGAGATATTTTCCTCCTCCATTGACCTTGAAAAGCCATCAGCCATTCCCTCCCAAATCAGCCAACATGTCTCATTTTTCTATAAATACCAAGCCTTGATGAACCTTGTCACACTTTGGTTCACTTGGTAAGTTCACACTTCTTGCAAATTCTCTCATTTCCTCTCAAACTTCCTCACTTTAGCTGATTTCTTCCTTCAAGTTTCAAGAGGATTTCCTTCTCCATCTCATCAAAAACAAAGCTTTCCTTCCTCTCTTCAAGACTTCTTAAGGTAGGGGTTAAGTTTTGATGATTTTTGTTTGTGTTCTTCAAGAAAGTTCTAGTTTTTCTCTTGGTTTCAAACTCCTTTCCTTTCCCTTTCTTTTTCGGCCAAGAGGCCTTTTTACAAAAGAATGTGAGCTTGATGATGAGGTTTCAAGATAATGACTTGTTGTTGTCATGTGAGAAACCTCTAAAGCTTGAAACAACTTGGTCTTGGACCATACATGCTTGGATTTCCTTTCTTTTCTTGGCTTAAGTTTTCGATTTTCCTCTTCCTCTTTCCCTTAAGGATTTCAGTTTCTTCCTTGGATTTGAACAAAGTTTGTAAAATATGTCTAGTAGATCACAAAAGTTTTGTTAAGAAAGTTAATCTTATGATTTCAAAGAGCTCTAAGCTTACCCTTGCCAACCTTAAAGTTGGTCGGCCATTTAAGATTTACTCTAGATTGAAGCCCATGAGCAATAAAATAAAGAATATGACTTAGTTCTTGTAGTTTTGTTTAGACAAAGTGATGAACTTTGGGTCCATTTCCTTAAGCTTGATGATAAGTTCAAACCTTAAGATTTCTCTTGAAGTCTAGGTGCTAAGAACTCTAAAGCTTGCCTTATGATACATAATGGGTTGAGGTTTATGTTCCTCTAAAAGTCTTGCAAGAGCTCTAGTTAAGATAAAAACAAGATGCATTCATGTTTAAATTTATGTCTTGCATCTCATGTTTATTTTGATGTTATCACTAATTTCACAAGAGTAAATGAATGAACTTGCATTACCATATTTAAATTCCCAAGCTTGCATTTCATGTTTATATTTCAAGTCATCACTTAATCCTTAAAGATAATAATGAAGTTGCATCTCATATTTATTTTATGCTCTCACTTTACTTTCTAATGAAGAGTAAAATAAAGTGCATGGCATGTTTAAGATTTTGTCATCACCTAAATACTCTAGAGCTCAAAGACTTGCCCTAAGTATCCTAAAAAGGAAACTCCATTCAAAAAGAAATGGATGAGTTTTGGTATGATTCAATAATGGTTTGATTTTGTAAAATACATGAATAATTTCAAGAAAATGTTGGAAAACTGTTTTATGAGGTCTCAAGATGTTTAAAATAGTTTGGAATGTGTCAAAATCATGTTTTCTCAAATTCCTAGGTTCTGGTAATCGATTACCACCCATGTAATCGATTACCAGAAGGTTTTCGAAGGACTTTTGGTTCTGGTAATCGATTACCAGAGGCATGTAATCGATTACCACGGCTTTTTCATGCCCAGAACCTATTTGGAAACCATGTAATCGATTACCTTATAGTGTAATCGATTACCTATGTCTTTATTTTTCCTAAAGGGTTAACCCAGTAATCGATTACCATTATATGTAATCGATTACCCGTTGTTTTGAAACCAGAATGAATTGAGCTCCTGGTAATCGATTACTAGGAACATGTAATCGATTACCAGAACACCTTTTGTTTCAGAAACATCCCAAGAGAAAACTAGTAACTTATATGCATTTCAACCCAAGAGATTATGTGATCTTATGGGTTCATGATTTCGGTTCTATGTTTGGCTACTGTATAAATGCTGTTCTAAGGTGTTAAATGTGTAAAATTATGTTGAGTGAAGCAAGGATCGATTTAGAAAAGTTAGAAAAGAATAAGTAACTTAAAAGGGATTAGATGAGAATTCTAGAACACCTTAATGCAAGAGATGCAAATCTGTTCTAGCATGATTAATTCAAGGATAAATGATTCATAATTAGTAAGACATATACAAGATCCCTTCATAAATGATTAGGTGTTAACTTCTAAGTTTAAGATGATGATAAGAGATTAAAGTGGTTTATAACTTAGAGAACATGCCTAGGAATCCCTCATAATTGATCTAAGAATTAATTATGGAGCCTTAGGCGAAGATGGATCTTAAAAAGGGTCACAAATGGAGATTTTAGAGCCCTTAAGCATATGATATTTTTCCCCTTTTATGATA
This sequence comes from Dalbergia oliveri, assembly GCA_030441495.1. Taxonomy (NCBI): domain Eukaryota; kingdom Viridiplantae; phylum Streptophyta; class Magnoliopsida; order Fabales; family Fabaceae; genus Dalbergia; species Dalbergia oliveri. The sequence continues at coordinate 27,612,058 of JAMLFY010000003.1, forward strand.
AGTGCTATTGAAATTTTGATGAGTTCAAATCTTAGAGAAAAGTTTAAGTGTTAACCCCTTGAGGGTAATAAAATGCAAATACAAGTTTAAAGCCCGTAAGGGTCAAAGCATAAGATACTATGAGATAGGTGGACGAGAGAGTATAATTATGATGATGAACCTCGTGCACACTTATGATGATGTGATTATGTTAGTTCCTTGAGCATGAAACTTTATGTGCAAATTTGATATGGTGATATGATGAAATGTTGTGTTTGAGATGCATAATGTTTCAAAGATATGAATGAAATTGAGAAATATGCTCATGTGAACTAGAAAGTTATTGCAATGAGAAAGTTCCATGAAAATGATGCATGTGACTGAAATTATGTGGCATGACTCAAATTTGAGGAAATTCAGAGAGTAGCTGTTATGCCGCAAAATTTCCGTCAAATTTGAGGGACAAAAGAAAGTTTTTGAGAAATATGAAGTTTAAAGTTATATGCCGAGACGCATTTCTCCTTCCTAGGTAGGAGAAAGTAAAACAATGGGGTATGGACGTTAGCCATAGAAGACAAAGTCGTTGGTCTTAACCAGTCGATGCGTTTCGAAGAATGAAAGTATATGATGTTTAAGGTGACACACCGAGACGTACTTCTCCTGCTCAGTGAGGGAGGTAAAGTGAGGGCATAGACATCAGCCTCCAAAGCGGACAAAGTCGTTGGTCTTAACCAGTCGATGCGTTTCGAAGAAGGAAAAAGTCCCATGATGGGTGATCCTTAGGCCCCTACCCGTACTCTGGGAGTCGGGATTATGATGATTATGATTATGTTTATGATTCGCTTATCAAGAGGATAAGTAAGAACTAGTGACGACTAGTTAAGGTATGAGCTCATAGCCTAGTTTAAGGGGTGCGGTTACTATATTATTGGTGTCACAAGTATGAGAAAAGGAAAGATGTTCAAAGAAAAGTTTCATGCCACTCAAATGTTGTTTGAATTATTGTTTGATTTACCTAAAGTGCTGCCATGCATCCATGAAATATTATGTTGCATACATGCATTAAGAATCATTATAAAAGACATGGACCTTGGATAATTACCTTTGTGAAAACCTCATAATGAACTTATGCATGCTTAACCTTTTCATAATAAACCCAAGGTTCCTGGGGACGTAAACGATGACACTAGGATAGAGGATTCCCTACTGATTCTTTAGCAAGAATTCTCACCCCTCTCTCTCTTTCTTCCGTTACGTCTTCAGTATCGATGGCGTCGTTCGTGATTTTTGTTGACGCACGGGAGGTGCACTATGACCCGAGCATCAGTCCTACCACTTCAAGGGTCATTGTGCTATGCGCGTTTTTGCATACGTGGGACGCCCTTTTGCTTTCCAGTCTCCAGCTACGATTCATCCGACTTCCCCTTTTGGCGACGATATGATCTTTGAGAGGACGCGACCCCATGACGAGAAGAACCGTCGCGCCCGTTCCACATCTTCAGCGGTGAAGGCTACCCAGAGTACGTGCCTCGCCCGAGACGTTCGGAGACCGACCATCAGAGGATCCTCCTTCTCATCCTTTCGGAGGGTTCCGCCCCGCCGTACCCATGGATATCGGATGGGTAGCGAGGAGACGGTGACGGCGGAGGTTACGCAACGTCCGAGATGCCCTCGTCGTGCGGCATGCTCGCCCATCCTTCCGCTTCACGCATCCGAGGAGCTTGCAGTTCATTGGCTATATGCCACCAAGGGATGGGTAGGAGCACATCCATGGCTCGAGGGAGGGAGAGTAGTTGGGTGTTTATCTTTTGGGGGTTGTCTCATGTATTTGTTATCATGTTTCTTATTTATGTCATTGTACTAAGCTCTGCCACTAGTATGGGTAAGACTTTATGTTTCTGTTATATTTCTGTTATGATGTACTAAACTATATTATCTAATGTGATGAGGAATGATGTTTATGATGGATGTGTTCTTTAATGTTTATGTTATGTATGTTTTATTTATTCTTCCGCTTCACGTTGTTTATGTTACACGCAAAGGCTCGCACTTTGTTTTATATAAATCATTTCAAAAAAAAAATTACCCGTATTTTCCGCTAAGTATTTTATAAATGAATTTAAAGAGAAGTAATAACTAATAATTAGTCTTGATACGTCCTAGGCGTATTGGGGTTAAATATTAGGGTGTTACATTATGGTATTAGAGCTCTATTCTCACGAGCCTAGATTGCACTAACCATGCTAGAAGCATGTTACGGTAGTATGTCATCTGTAGTGCTTAGCTATTAGAGATAAGCTATAGGATAGGCATTCATGACCTTGTCTGCTGTGCCATGGTAACTAGCTCATTTAGCTTGGAATATTGAGCCTGATCACCTCGGTATTTGTTGACTTGTGTGCTTAGGGACCAATGGCACCCAACAGAATGGAACGCAACGCCGCGGTGAACGAGGAGATGAGGCTGCGCCGCTCTACGCGAAATGGCTAGGGCGATGGAACGCATGTTCGACCGCATGAATCAACCAATGGACGCCTCAAGGTCCCCGCGAAAGTGGAACAAGCCCGTTTTGGGGAATTCGCAAGGCCAATCCCCCAACCTTCCGTGGAGCTTTGAACCCGAACAAGGAGAATGGATCAAGAACATGGAGAGATCTATTCGGTTGTTGCTTGCTCAGGAGCAGAAGGTTATTTCCTGCCTACATGATGGAAGCCGATGCGAGTTTTGGTGGGCGGCACCCGAAGGCGCCTAGAAGCTGACGCCAATCGGGAAGCTTAAGACATACTTCTATGAGAAGTATTTCCCGAACCGTGAAGAATGCCAAGGACATTGAATTCATGAGTTGGTCCAAGGTAGAATGTCTGTTGCCCAATATACGGCAAAGTTTGAAGAGTTGATCAAGTTCTCACGGGTTTTCCAAGGGATTCCCCATGAGATATGGAAGTGTGTTAAGTTTGAGGCCGGTTTAGGGCGAACTTAACTTTGCTGTGGCACACATGGAGATTGGGACTTCCCGACCCTAGTCAACAAGTGCCGAATCATCGAAGAAGGGCACAAGAAGATGAGTGCGCAAGGGTGGATCGCCCATGGTTGGGAGCCCAAGCCCCGAAGTTCAAGCCATCAAATTAGACTCAAATGAGGAACCACTACCATCCCTACCAATCCAATCAGTTCAAGCATCAACAACAACAACAACATCATCAACCATAACAACAAAGGACCCAACAATCAACCATTCCGACAACACCCAAGGGCGTTCAACCCCAATGGCCATGGAAATCGCAACCATCAACAAGGCGGAATGGGCGTCCTCGCAATAACAACAACAACAATCAACAAGGAGGGCCCAACTGGAACAAGAACAAGGCACCCAAGGAGCCCCTCCTTTGTCCTTGATAGCACAAGCCGTGGAATGCCCCGCTGTGGAAAGAATCATGGCACCGTCCCTTCCCACGGGCAAGGAGTGTGTTTCAGATGTGGCAAGCTCGCTACTGAAGGATTGCAAAGTAATGGAAGATCGTCAAGTCAAAATCCCCGAGCCGCAACACCAAGGACGGGTCTTTACCCTTAATGCCGAAGACGCCGCAAGATCCAACGACCTCATCGAAGGTAAGTGCGAACTAAATGGTAGAACCTTAACTGTGCTATATGACTCTGGTGCTACTCATTCTTTTATCTCACATGCTAGTGTCGAGTCTCTAAATTTGCAAGTTTCTAAGCTTCCTTTTGATCTCATTGTTTCTACTCCTACCAACCGTCCTGTACATACATGTAACTGTTTAAATTGCCATCTTCTTGAAAATAGATCCTATGTCATAGATTTGATTTGTTTACCTTTGAAAGACATAGGAATAATCCTTGGCATGGATTGGCTTCACGCTAACCATGTGTTGTTAGACTGTATACCAAATCTGTTTTTCGTCATCCCCCTAGCAAGACTAGTCAAACCTTAAAACTTTATGTGAATACCGTAGATGTCTTCTGTAGTGGGGAGAAATTAAGGGATATGTCCTTCTAGCCTTAGCGAGGTAGACTTTGAGCAGAACATAGATGACATTCCTGTGGTAAGAAAGTATCCCGGAGGTATCCTTGAGATCCCAGTTCCCTCCTGGAGAGAAGGTGAGTTCTCCATCGAGTTGGTTCTGGAACGGGACCTAATAGCCATAGCATGAGATGTCACCCTTGGAGTTGAAGGAATTGAAAACCCAGTTGGAAGTTGTTAGAAAAGAGTTTTATCAGACCTAGTGCCTCACTGTGAAGCAGGGTTTTGTTTGTTAAGAAAGGATGGTGTAACGCCCAGACTTTTACTGTCATTTAAAATTACCAAATTACCTAGTAATTCTTATGTAAATTCGAGACCAGAGCAATCCTCATAGAGGAATATAACATTAGAAAAGAAGTTATGAGCGATTCCGGAAGAGTGGCAAGCCCCGAATTTTTGTACGTGTAAAATAACCAAAATGCCCTTGAGGTTATTTTACAAAATGGGACGTGGCAGCCGTCCTCAAGGGAATGTTCTGGGATAATAGGGGATTGTTTGTATTATGTGTGTTAATAAGGGAAGAATCTCAATTTTGAGTTTCGACGCGCAAATGACCAAAATGCCCATGCGGCGTTTTAACTCTAATTGCGTGCCGCTTTGCGGAACCTCACTAAAATGTTTTAAAAGGTGTTTTTAAGCTATGATTGACCATTGGTTAAGTTTGTATGGCCCCGGATAGTTTTTGAGTGAAGTTACGATTTTCCCTCTTTGTGAGTTTGCAAATTTTGAGGTTTTTGATTCGTCTAGAAAACATAAGCAATATTAGGCTCAAATTAAAGCTTATTAAATTCTAATTACTAATCTAAGAGTCCAAATTATTTATTTAAAATGATTAGAACCTGAAATTGCTTAAAAACACCCAAATTGCTTACTAATTCACCTAAGCCCTTAATTGCAAATTCTCTAATTTGCAAAGATACCTTACCTACACCTAAATAATGCATGGAACACACAAATTTCTCCTCCTTGGGCTATAATGCACGAAATTATATGGCCTAATATGCATCAGAAAATTTTCCAAACTTGGCATAAAACTCAAGGTATGAAAACAAGGAATCATGTTTCATGATTCCATGTTTTAAGCCACCAAACAAGATGATTTTTCCTTCCTTGTTTCCTCCTCAAATTTAGTCAGATTTTCCTCCTCCTCTTGTCAATACATGAGCTTGAATTCTTCTATAAATAGGCATGCTTAAGGAGACTTAGATGCTTGCTCAAAATTGTACACATTTATAGTTTTTCCAAACACAAAAGCTCTCATTTCCTCCTCCTTTTGGCTGAATTCTTTCTTCAAGTTTTCAAGAATATTTTCTTCATTTCACTCAAAGAAACCAAGTTCTCTCCTTTCCTTCAAATAAGATTAGGTAGGGAGTTGTTTCTAAGTTCATTTTATGCTATGACAAGTTATGTTTCTAGCTCAAAATGATGATTTCATGGACTTTCTTCTAACTCTCAATTTGTTTTGTTTTCCCCTTTTCTTTTAAAAACATTTCAGCCTTATGGCCTAGATTATGATGAGACCATGGTTTGATGATGAGGTTCTTGAGTGTTGGTTGCAAAGCCTTCACAAGTTAGACCTCTAAAACTTGAAGGTTTCACTAGTTTTTAAAGCTTTAGATTGGTTTTTCTTTCCTTATTTTTCTTTAATGATTTCGGCCAAATGGCCTAAGAAGGAATATGATGATAGCTTGATGATGAGGACCTTGAGTGTTGGTTGTAAATCCATCACAAGTTAGGCCTAAAGCTTGAAAATTCCACTTGATGCAAAACTTTAAAGAATGATGTTTTTATGATGTAAAAATAAAGATCTTGAGTTTAGAACTTGAAAGATGTATTTTTCACTTGTCTCAAGATATATTGGGTTGAATTTATATTTCTCTAAAGTCTTGGAAGAGCTCTAGTAAAGAAATAAAAGGAACTTACATCCATGTCTTAGTTTATCCTTGCATAACCATGTTTACTTTTAATGTCATCACTAAATTCTCAAGAATAAATAAATGAACTTGCATATCTCATGTTTAAATTTCCAAGCTTGCATTTCATGTTTATATTTCAAGTTGTCACTTAATCTATAAAGATAATAAAGAGGTGCATCTCATATTTATTTTATGCTCTCACTTTATTTTATAATGGCTAAAAGAATCAACGCATGACATGTTTATTTTATGTCATCACCTAAAGATCCTAGAGCTCAAAGACTTGCCCAAGTATCACAAGCAAAGTTGGAAAATGGTAGTATCACTTTCAATTTCCTTAAGATTATTGGAGTTAAAGAATTCATTCTTTAAGAAGTCTTGAGATTGGAGCTTAATAAGATGTAATAAGAATTCCTCTCCGTCAAGTGGGACTCCCGCGCTCCCTTTCTTATTTTTCTTTTATTAAGATTCTCTTCTTCCCTCACTGGTCAAGTGCAGACTACTCCATTCCCAGTTCTTGCATCATGTTTATATTTCCAAGTTATCACCTTATAAAGACAAGATTAAAATGGGTTGCATAGCATGTTTATAATTCTAGCTATCACTGAATCTTAAAGCTTAAGACTTGCTCCTTTATCTTAAGAAAATTCTAATCATGAACATTCTTTCAATGTATAAATCGGCCTCATGATTATGGAGGCTTAAAGTCTTATAATTTTTTTAAAGTTTAACAAAAAGAATTAATTTCTAAAGGAGTTTTGAAGCTTTGCAAAAATTATACGGGAAACTAGTACTTTATGTGGTTTTATGCAATTATATGAGGTTCATGATTTCGCTACCTATCTGAGTTTAGTACTACTATGAATGATGATTTAATATGTTCAAATTTGTGATGATTATGATTTATTGAGGAACGATCCTATGCATGTTAGAAATAAAACTAGCTTCCAGAAAACCAAAGCAAGATTTCTAGAACTCTAGAAAATGAAATTTATGCGTTCTTTCAGAACCTTTA